>CM059441.1:47963368-48025734 GCA_030390025.1 Squalus acanthias | reverse complement strand
CAAAGGGTTTTTACAGAGAATGAGCCCACCTCTTGTTCCTTTACAGGCCCAGACATAGTTTTTTAAAATGCCAAAACTTGGTTTTTGGTCTTACAGTCTCTTAGGTTAGGCCCAAATACAATATTATCTCTGAGGTAGTTCCAACGTCCTTTTTCCTTAGGTTTTGGGGATCTGTAAATTTTGTAAACCTTACAGGCCCCACAGTTTTGGTTCACCTTGTAAGAGGTGAACAATCTGCTTCAAGAATCAATTTTATGTTGAAGGTGACCACAGGAAAATGTTGTGACATTTCAAGGAGGATCATGAAGTGTCAACTCGTGTAATGCTTGTACTGAATACTCTTCATTTTATCTGTTTAATATTAAATAAAATTGTCTGCTGGTTTATAGCTGGATCCTTGGTCTAATATAGTGTTGTCTAGTACATTGGCCACTAGCCACATGTGGCTAATTGGAAATCCAGATATGGCTCATTGCAATTTTGATTGATATATAAATCATAGACACAGTCATTGGGCATTTGATCTCAATGCTCATTTGCACATGTGAACTTTAATCTTTTTGTACATTTGTCGGTAAAATATTAAGATGAAAAGCAGAGTGTACGAGTGTTTTTTGATCATTGTGTGCATTTTACTTCCTTGATTACTTGATCGGTTATCTGATAAAATAGGGTGCAACAAAGGTGAAAATGCTGGACTTCTGCATCATGGAAACATCAGCAACATTATAAGAAGAGGGGAGCTGTCATGGTGGGCAGCTGAACCAATCAGAATATAAGCTGCAGATCAGCAGAAGAAAGCAAACCCAGCCAATAATGAGCATCTCCAACAGCGCAAGGGTAAAGAGAAAGCAGCGTCCAACTGCATTCTGGATAGAGCGCGGGCGTGGGTCTGGATGGAGAGCGGGGGTGGGTCTGGATAGAGCGCGGGGGTGGGTCTGGATAGAGCGCGGGGGAGGGTGTGGATGGAGAGCGGGGGTGGGTCTGGATAGAGCGCGGGGGAGGGTGTGGATGGAGAGCGGGGGAGGGTGTGGATGGAGAGTGGGGGAAGGTCTGGATGGAGAATGGGGGAGGGTCTGGATGGAGAGCGGGGGAGGGTCTGGATGGAGAATGGGGGAGGGTCTGGATGGAGTGCGGGGGAGGGTCTGGATGGAGAGCGGGGGAGGGTCTGGATGGAGAGCGGGGGAGGGTGTGGATGGAGAGCAGGAGCAGCGTCTGGATGAAGAGTGGGGGCCAGTCTGGATGGAGAGCGGGTGCGGGTTGGGTGGAGAGCAGAGTCTGGGTGGTGAGCAAGATCTGGACAGAGAGCGGGAGGGGTTCTGGATGGAGAGAAAAGTTGTGACTCGATGGAGAGCAGGAGCAGGGTCTGGATGGAGAGCAGGAGCAGGGTCTGGATGGAGAGTGGGGGAGGGTCTGGATAGAGAGCAGGGGTGGATCTGGATGACTCATGACGTCAAAGTACCGTTCACAACTGCTGGACAAAAACCTAGAAGCTGCACTAAGATATGCCATGACTGATAAATTCATGCCAGAATTCTAAACTTTGTTGAGATGAAAATTCCAAAGTTTCTCACTGACTGTTGCTGGATGTTTGTTAAGTAAATGCACAGGTGAATGCATTAACTTGTGTTGTGTCTAACGTATTTTCTGCTAAAATTAGTGGATGTGGTTAAAACGGTGTCACTGTAGCCACCTGTGGTTAGTCAGCGATTTCTATTGGACGACACTGGTCTAACAGGCTATGGTCAATCCCCCCACTGAAAACAAAAATGTCATGTGGCTGCGAATGATTTATCCCAGTAATTAGGAATACAGTGGCACGAGTTCTCTGTTTGATCCTCGGATCTTACTGAACTCACCTAGATAAAGGGAACAAGATGGGTTGTCTATGGGAGTGGTCATTGACACCGAACCCAAGTAATGTATCTAGTATCAAAAACTATAAACAAACATACGCCTGGAGTTTCTGCTAGGTTGCGCTGGTTTTTTCAGGGCAATTCACCCAAAAATCGGCCAAACCAGCGCGAAAATTTCAAACGCAAGTTACATCCAAAACAAATCGAATTTCCACGGTATTTTGCACCAGTTTAAAAAACATTGTGCTGTAAACCAGCCCCGCCCACAACACTGGCCACACTTTCACCCCCTCCCCAGTCAGTTTTTTTGTGATAAACCCATTTTCAGCTGTATTAATCAAGCTGCACCAAGTTAACTCTCTTAAATATATCAAGGAATATTTTTAATACAAAGTGTTTAAAAAAAAAAATTATGTTCTAAAACACTGCCCGATTTCGCAGGTTCATGGCAGATTTTATGTTTAATACAGCTCTGCGGAATTTCCAGTCTAATGACCCTCAAAACAGTGCACAAGGCAATTTTACACAGACATGTCATCCAGCGCACTAGCCAGAGGAAATGAAACCCCCAAAGCCTGGTAAATACCCTCATTTGCAACACGTTCCGTACACTTGTATCGAAGACGGTACACATGCTCCCTAAAAGTATGTCATGGATAGGATGTGATCCTGTTTCTCAGAATAGTTGAGCTCCTGGTGACTGAAGGTGGGGTTTTCCTTCCCCTTGTCGGCTGTCTCATCCAGCTTCTCCTTGGTGTCCTTCACCTGTGGGCACAGAGAGGAAACTGGTTAATGGAGCAACATCACAGGCCAACGCAGAGCCAAATCAAGTAGACTGGGTAATCAGTTTCAATCCACAGCCTGTTAGAAGCACAAATTCCATCTAATCACATATTTGGGAATCTGCTCTGCTAAATATATATCACCAGGAATTTCCTCAGGTTCTTCTCCCAATTGTCCCACAGGAATGTCAGCAGAAACCCCATTCACACGGTGTATTTGGGGCTTCCACCGATTTTCCACCGATGTTAGGGTGGCCAATTGGGAGAAGGCCCAAGGAAATTCCCGGCGATATTTCACATTGCAGAAAAATCTGCAGTACCACTAAGTGTCTGCAGGTGGCGCTGCAGCATCAGCAAACAGTCAATAGTGTTCTCAGCCATTGGGTACATGGTGGGACTGCAGCCACATCTGACTTCACCTGACGAAGGAGCAGCGCTCCGAAAGCTTGTGATTTCAAATAAAGCTGTTGGACTATAACCTGGTGTTGTGCGACTTCTCACTTTTGTCCACCCCAGTCCAACACCGGCATCTCCGCATCACATTCATTCTAGAGCAGGTTGAATTCACTGCTTGAGTGGGCTGACTTGCCACGTACTGTGAGGTCACTCATTTCAAATCATTGCATAGCGGCGGGAGAGCAAAGGTGGCAGGACTGCTGGTTGCCTGTTGAGTGCCAGCAGAATTTCCTGGAGGAAAGGAAGGCAGGGAGCTCAGTAATGGGGGAAGGTCAGGCAGGGGAGTTTTTCTGCAATATGTTAGGGACCCTCTATGGTGCCTGTTCCAAACAGTTTGTGTGCTTGCTGGCCAGTTTGGGGAGCTGTAGGTAGCTCGCGAGTCTTGCATGCCTTGGGCCTCTGTGCTGGACTGGGCACTCTGTGCTTTCAATGCCCACCGTCATGTTGGCCCCACATGTCTGAAGTTATCATAATTTTGGAAAAGTACAAATGCAGTGGGCACCAAAACTGCGGTCATTCTTTCACTTGCCTTATCCCATGACAGCTACTCTATCCTCTTGGATTGGGGAAGGCAGGACTGTTCAGCCCACCTTGGAGACACCTCAACAGATCACAAGATAGATTCAGATGAGGAAGGCCACTTGGCCCAGCTATGTGTATCAATCCAGACACCTACTAATCTAGACACCCTACAGTTCCCCATCATCAGCTCCAGCTCTTTTAGATTCGGGGGGGGAAAATTCGGTCACTTTGCGCCTCCCGTTAGCGCCCCGCTCATGCCCCAGCCACAAACCTCGGTCACGCCTCCTGACTTACCGCCGGACGCTATGTCCGACAGGGTCAGGGGGCATACGTGTGGCGATAATTAAAGGGGAGGTGCCGGGTGGCCATTTTTTTGCTGGCCGCTTGTTGCGATGGGGCAGCTCGGTACTCCTGTTGAGTGCCCAGCTCTTTTGCTGGCACCCCGATCCCTGGTGGCCCAGCTGGGCCCCGGGTCACGCTGCGCAAGGCCCCTCCCCTTTAATAAGGGGAGGAAGGCCCGCAGTGCGATGTGCCAGCGCGCATGGTGCCGCTGCACATAGCGCCGTGATATTCCCTGGGAGCACCCCAAGAGGGAGGGGGAGCGCTTCCAGTAGCACCCCGCCTCCTTCTTGGGGCACTACCATTGAATTTCGGGCACGGGGGTGTTAACTTTTTCAGGGCGCTAAAAGAAGTTAGCACTCCAAAGGGGGCGCGACCGAATTTTTGCCCCCAGGGGTTTCACTTCCACAATCCTACCCAGAAGTTAATTCCACATGTTGTGCACCCTTCATGTGAAAAAGAAATTCCAGATATCAGCTCCCAAATTTACTAGTTTGAACCGGTTACCCCTTGTCCTCCTGTCATGGTTTAGTTTGCAGCAGTATTCTGGGTTTAGTCTTTTCTATACTGTTTACTATTTTCTACATATCACAGTGAGGATCCCTCTCAGTCGCTTCCTTTCAAGGTAGAAAGACCCAAATTTCTCCAGTCTTTCCTCCACCACTCGGGATCAGTCTTGTGGTTGTTTTATGAATTGCCTCCAGGCCTCGAATGTCTCTCACCCCTGAGATGTCATATCTCTGGCCTGGGATTGATTACAGATGGCAGGTGGATGCCTGGCCAGAGATTTGATGTGCCAGTGGAGGACCGCAAGCTAGCTTTTTACTTCAAGAAAATTCCTTTTACTGATGGGGCACTTTGAGAACTAGCACAGGCCTCTTGGAACTCCTTGGAGCTGCTCTCTGAATGCTGGACACTGGTGCCCAATGGGAAACCCTGTGTCCAGTGTTTTGCAGTTCAACTGGTCAATCCCCAGGCATAGAGGGCTGTGGGAAGATAAGAGGTCAAGTTTTTGGCTTCCTGTCCAGTTGAGAAAGGACAAACAGAAACTTGCACAGTTGGGGAGATTCGCTGAGGAAGTCAACCTTGTAGAGTGAAGACTTGCTTAAAAACAGGGCTGACTGGGTTCAGTGAGAATGCTAGTGTGAAAAGTGGATTTAGCCCACTAGCAGGGACAGTGTGGTGTATTTTGTTATTGTCTATGTTATGAGGAGTTCACTCTAATCTTTACTCTGTTTGTTTACCTCCTGAATGAAAAATAATTCAGCTTGTTGAATTATAATTGGTCTCATCTCACAAAATTGTTTATCAGACTGCCTTTCAGAAGATAGGAGAAACGTATTAAATAGAATGACATAGAATGTACAGCACAGAAACAGGCCATTCAGCCCAACTGGTCTATGCCAGTATTTAGGCTCCATACGAGCCACCTCCCAGAGCAGAGCAGATTCCCAAATACGTGAATCTAACCCTATCAGCCTCTAACCCTATCAGCATCAGTATGTGGTGGCATGAGTTTGTTTACAGTATCCAGTTCACGTAACAAGGGGTTTCAGTGTTACATCTCGGCCCGCACCCCCCCGCGCCCCCCCCCCCCCAACCCCCAGGTCACACTATCGTATGCCTGGAGTAAAGATCAACTCCAGATCAAAAGGGACGCAGTGTCCATTTATGTGATAGCAGTGACACTGAACATGAGAGACAATCTAATGTAGTCTATAACACCCCTAAAAGTAGAAAGCACGGTTCAAACTGTCCTCTCGTCCTCGTCAAGTACCTCTGAGTGATCACTTGTGTCGGTAAAGCAGAAGCAACACACCAGATCCCTCTTTGTGATCAGGAGCTTCTTGTCCACATTGTTCTTCCTCCCTCCTGTGAGAATCAATAGCAGGGTTCAGTGCACATTAATCACATGACAGAAACAACGGCAACTCCTAAAACTCACATAGAATGGAGAACTGAGACGTGGCTTCAGGGCTGATTCTGCACAGAGCAAACAGCTGATCCCAGCCACATCATTGCAGTAGAGGTCAAACGATTCCTCTCATGGGAGGAAACTGGGTGAGCGATTCCACCACAGTCTAACAGCTAGTGCGCAGCTTTGGCAAAGTCCTGGGACTGGGCACTTTCTACCTTTAAAGGGGCCATCATCTTCACAACAAGAACTTTCACAAACTTTAGGTTTGAGGTGTGAGGACAGCCACAAGAGTTGTGCTACTGTGATGGTGTCATACACAAAAAGTGCAATGGTGGAACACTTTGATTTTTACTGAAATTAGTGCCTCGTTAAAACAATTTTGAAAAGAGGCTCGCTTTACATGAATAGGGTCTTGCAAGACTCAGTCAACTTCAACTTCAACTTCAAAGTAAAAGTAAGGTCTCTAGTTTAGAGTAAGTAGTGTTTAAAGGGAAGTAAGGTCCCTAGTGTATTTAGTATTCTTTAATTTAAAGGAAGTAAAGGGAGTAAATTAAGGGTAGGACTTGGCCGGGCAACTCGGCAGCGTGGAGTGCTCCTCCTGTGCTATGTGGGAAGTCAGCGACACTTTAGGGGTCCAGGGCGAACACATGTGCAGGAAGTGTCTCCAGCTGCAGCTACTCCGCGTTTCGGAGATGGAGCTGCGGCTGGAGTCACTGTGGAGCATTCGCGAAGCTGAGATCTTCATGGATAGCTCATTTAATGAGGTGGTCACACCGCAGGTAAAGAGTGCATAGGCAGACAGGAAATGAGTGACTGCCAGACAGAGTAAAAGAACTAGGAAGGTAGTGCAGGAGTCCCCTGGGTCCATCTCCCTCTCCGACAGATTTTCCGTTTTGGATACTGATGGGGGAGATGGTTTCTCAGGGGAATGCAGCAAGAGCCAAGTCTGTGGCACTGCGAGTGGCTCAGCTGCACAGGAGGGGAGGAAGAAGAGTGGGAGAGCAACAGTGATAGGGGATTCTATCGTAAGGGGAACAGATAGACGTTTCTGTGGCTGCAAATGTGACTCCCGGATGGTATGTTGCCTCCCTGGTGCCAAGGTCAAGGATGGTTTTATGAAGGGGAAGTCATGTTTGACAAATTTGCTGGAGTTCTTTGAGGAAGTAACACACAGGGTGGATAAAGGGGAACCAGTGGATGTGGTGTATTTAGACTTCCAAAAGGCATTTGACAAGGTGCCACACAAAAGATTTTTGCTTAAGATAAAAAATCACAGGATTGGGGGTAATGTTCTGGCATGGATAGAGGATTGGCTATCTAACAGAAGGCAGAGAGTTGGGATAAATGGTTCATTCTCAGACTGGCAATCAGTAACTAGTGGTGTTCCGCAGAGGTCAGTGCTGGGTCCCCAACTCTTTACAATCTATATTAACGATTTGGAGGAGGGGACCGAGTGTAACATATCAAAGTTTGCAGATGATACTAAGATGGGAGGGAAAGTAGTGAGTGAGGAGGACATAAAAAATCTGCAAGGGGACATAGACAGGCTAAGTAAGTGGGCAGAGATTTGGCAGATGGAATACAATACTGGAAAGTGTGAGGTTATGCACTTTGGCAGGAAAAATAGTAGAGCAATTTATTATCTTAATGGCAAGAAACTGGAGAGTACTGAAGTGCAAAGGGATCTGGGGGTCCTGGTGCACGAAACTCAAAAGGTTAGTATGCAGGTGCAGCAAGTGATTAAGAAGGCCAATGGAATGTTGGCTTTCATTGCTAAGGGGATAGAATATAAAAATAGGGAGGTATTGCTTCAGTTGTACAAGGTATTGGTGAGACCGCACCTAGAATACTGCATACAGTTTTGGTGTCCATACTTAAGAAAAGACATACTTGCTCTCGAGTCAGTACAAAGAAGGTTCACTCGGTTAATCCCGGGGATGAGGGGATGGACATATGAGGAGAGGTTGGGTAGATTGGGACTCTACTCATTGGAGTTCAGAAGAATGAGAGGCGATCTTATTGAAACATATAAGATTGTGAAGGGGTTGGATCGGGTGGATGCGGGGAGGATGTTCCCGATGATGGGTGAAACTAGAACTAGGGGGCATAGTCTTAGAATAAGGGGCTGCTCTTTCAAAACTGAGATGAGGAGGAACTACTTCACTCAGAGGGTGGTAGGTCCATGGAATATGCTGCCCCAAAAAGCTGTAGAAGCTACATCATTACATAAATTTAAAACAGAAATAGACAGTTTCCTAGAAGTAAAGGGAATTAAGGGTTACGGGGAGCGGGCAGGAATTTGGACATGAGTCTAGGTTCGGATCGGTCATGGCCCTGTGGGTAGCGTAGCCTGATCCTGCTCCTATCTCGTGTGTCCAATTCTGTTAGGTTCAGGAGATGGTTCTGTGATAGTAGATTGGCGGTTAGGATCAGATCAGCCATGATCTTATTGAATGGTGGAGCAGGATCGAGGGGCCAATTGGCCTACTCCTGCTCCTATTTCTTATGTTCTTATGTTCTTATGTCACTGAATGGCTGCAGGGCATTCTGAAGGGGGAGGGCGAACAGTCAGAGGTCGTGGTTCACATTGGTACCAATGACATGGGTAGAAAGAGGGATGAGGTCCTGCAACAAGAATTTAGGGAGCTAGGTAGCAGATTAAAAAGCAGGACCTCAAAGGTTGTACTCTCTGGATTACTCCCGGTGCCACGTGCTAGTGATTATAGGAATAGGAGGATAGAGCAGATGAATGCGTGGCTAAAGAGTTGGTGCCGGAGGGAGGGCTTTAGTTTCCTGGATCACTGGGTCTGCTTTTGGGGAAGGTGGGACCTGTACAAGTTGGATGGGTTGCACCTGAACCGGAACAGGACCAACATCCTTGCGAGGAGGTTTGCTAGTACTGTTGGGGGGTTTAAACTAACTTGGCAGGGGGATGGGATGCGGAGTGGAGCTATAGTAGGGGGTGATGCACAGCCAAATATAGAGGAAAAAACAAGTCAGCCTGGAAGGCAGAGCAAATATGTAACGGCACAAGGGAGTATGGCAAGGCTGGATGGCATTTATTTTAATGTAAGGAGTCTTGCGAGTAAAGCAGATGAATTGAAGGTGTTGATGAACACATGGGAGTATGATATTGTTGCTATCACAGAGACATGGTTGAGGGAGGGGCAGGACTGGCAGCTCAATATTCCGGGGTATAGAATCTTCAGGCGAGACAGAGGGGGGTGTAAAAGAGGAGGGGGTGTCGCAATATTAATCAAGGAGTCAATTACTGCTGTAAGGAGGGATGATATCTTAGCAGGTTCCTCTAATGAGGCTATATGGGTAGAACTTAAAAACAAAAAGGGGGCAAGCACTTTGCTGGGAGTGTACTATAGGCCCCCAAACAGTCAGGGGGAGATAGAGGAACAGATATGTAGGCAAATCTCAGAGAAGTGTAGAAATAATAGGGTAATAATAGTAGGGGATTTCAACTTCCCCAATATTAACTTGGAAAGTCAGAGTGTGAAAGGCTTAGAGGGTGTGGAATTCTTAAAGTGCATCCAGGAGAGCTTTTTGAGCCAGCATGTAGAAAGTCCTACAAGAGAGGGGGCGGTACTGCACCTAATTCTAGGGAATGTAGCCGGGCAAGTGGTAGAAGTGTCAGTAGGAGAGCATTTTGGTGACAGTTACCATTATTCGGTGAGATTTAAGGTAGTCATGGAAAAGGACAAAGATGGACCGGAAATAAAGGTTCTAAATTGGGGGAAGGCTGATTTTAATATGATAAGGCAGGATCTGGCGAAAGTGGACAGGGATCAGCTACTTGTAGGAAAATCCACATCAGAGCAGTGGGAGTCTTTCAGAAAGGAAATAGAGAGAGTACAACGGCAACATGTTCCCGTAAAGGTCAAGGGTGGGACCAACAAGCCCAGGGAACCCTGGATGTCAAGGGATATACGAGAATGGATTCGGGAAAAAAGGAAGGCTTTTGGCAGATACAAAGGACTAAAAACAGTGGAAACCCTAGAGGAGTACAGGAAGTGCAGGGGGGCACTTAAAAAAGAAATTAGGAGAGCGAAGAGGGGGCATGAAAAAACACTGGCAGGCAAAATAAAGGAAAATCCCAAGGTGTTTTATAAGTATATTAAGGGCAAGAGAATAACCAGGGAAAGAGTAGGGCCCATTAGGTACCAAAGTGGCAATCTGTGTGTAGAGCCGGAAGATGTAGGTGAGGTTTTAAATGAATATTTTGCATCTGTGTTCACTATGGAGAAGGGTGATGCATGTATAGAAATCAGGCAGGGGGATTGTGATATACTTGAACAAATTAGTATTGAGAGGGAAGAGGTACTAGAGGTTTTAGCGGGCTTAAAAGTAGATAAATCCCCAGGCCCTGACGGGATGTATCCCAGGCTGCTGTGTGAGGCAAGGGAGGAGATGCAGGGGCACTGTCACAAATTTTCAGAACCTCTCTGGCCACAGGGGAGGTGCCAGAGGACTGGAGAACAGCTAACGTAGTACCATTATTCAAGAAGGGTAGTAGGGATAAACCAGGGAATTACAGGCCAGTGAGCCTAACATCAGTGGTAGGGAAATTATTGGAAAAAATTGGTGGAGTGGTAAATAGCGAGGAGGGAAGCCTCAGTCTACAGGACACTATAGATGGGTTGGTCAGATGGGCAGAACAGTGACAAATGGAATTTAACCCTGAAAAATGTGAGGTGATGCATTTTGGGAGGACTAACAAGGCAAGGGAATACACAATGAATGGTAGGACCCTAGGAAGGACAGAGGATCAGAGGGACCTTGGTGTGCATGTACATAGATCCCTGAAGGCAGCAGGACAGGTAGATAAGGTGGTTAAAAAGGCATATGGGATACTTGCCTTCATTAGGCGAGGCATAGAATATTAGAGCAGGGAGGTTATGATGGAGCTGTACAAAGAAACATAGAAGATAGGAGCAGGAGTAGGCCATTCGGCCCCTCGAGCCTGTTCCGCCATTTAATGAGATCATGGCTGATCATCCAAATTCAGTACCCTGTCCCTGCTTTCTCCCCATATCCCTTGATCCCTTTAGCCTTAAGAAATATATCGAACTCCTTCTTGAATATATTTCATGAATTGGCCTCAACTGCCTTCTGTAGTAGAGAATTCCACAGGTTCACCACTCTCTGGGTGAAGAAATTCCTCCTCATCTCAGTCCTAAATGGCTTACCCCTTATCCTTAGACTGTGACCCCTGGTTCTGGACTCCCCCGCCATCGGGAACATCCTTCCTGCATGTAGTCTGTCTAGTCCTGTTAGAATTTTATAAGTTTCAATGAGATCCCCTCTCATTCTTCTAAGCTCTAGCGAATACAAGCCCAATCGTCCCAATCTCTCTTCATACGTCATTCCTGCCATCCCAGGTATCAGTCTGGTGAATCTTCGCTGCACTCCCTCCATGGCAAGAACATCCTTCCTCAGATAAGGCGACCAAAACTGCACACAATACTCAAGGTGTGGTCTCACCAAGGCCCTGTACAACTGCAGCAAGACATCCTTGCTCCTGTACTCGAATCCTCTTGCTATGAAGGCCAACATACCATTTGCCTTCTTAACCGCCTGCTGGACCTGCATGCTTACCTTCAGCGACTGGTGCACAAGGACACCCAGGTCTCGTTGCACTTCCCCTTTTCCCAATCTATTGCCGTTCAGATAATAATCTGCCTTTCTGTTTTTGCCACCAAAGTGGATAACCTTGCATTTATCCATATTATACTGCATCTGCCATGCATCTGCCCAATCACCCAACCTGTCCAAATCATACTGGAGTTTCTCTGCATCCTCCTCACAGCACACACGCCCACCCAGCTTTGTGTCATCTGCAAACTTGGAGATATTACATCTAGTTCCCTCGTCTAGATCATTAATATATATTGTGAATAACTGGGGTCCTAGCACCGATCCCTGCGGTACCCCACTCGTCACTGCCTGCCACTCAGAAAAAGACCCGTTTATTCCAACTCTTTACTTCCTGTCTGCCAACCAGTTCTGTATCCAAGTCAGTACCTTACCCCCAATCCAGGTTAGTTAGGCCACAGCTGGAATACTGTGTGCAGTTCTGGTCGCCACACTATAGGAGGGATATGATTGCATTGGAGAGGGTGCAGAGGAAATTCACTAGGATATTACTTGGGCTGGAGCACTTCAGCTATGAAGAGAGACTGGGCAGGCTGGGGTTGTTTTCCTTTGAGCAGAGAAGGCTGAGGGGGGGACCTGATTGAGGTGTAGAAAATTATGAGGGGCATAGATAGGGTAGATAGAAAATAACTTTTCCCCTTAGTAGAGGGGTCAATATCCAGGGGGCATAATTTCATGGTAAGGGGCAGGAGGTTTAGAGGGGATTTGAGGAAAAACTTTTTCACCCAGAGGGTGGTTGGAATCTGGAACTCACTGCCTGAAAGGATGGTAGAGGCAGGAATGCTCACAGCATTCAAGAAGCATATAGATGAGCACTTGAAATGCCATAGCATACAAGGCTATGGAACAAGTGCTGGAAAATGGGATTAGAATAGATAGGGCTTGATGGCTGGCGTGGACACGATGGGCCGAAGGACCTCTTTCTGTGCTGTATAACTCTATGACTCTATGCGCAGATTAAAATAAACCTGTTCTCTTGAGTTCAGTAGCCCCTCGGCCCCACTGTTGGGACCCAACAATTTGTATTGGGTGGAAACTGTAACTCCTGCTTGGCTTTATCAACAATACATTGGATCAATGAATGGCTCAACTGGAAATATGGAGCTCCAAGCTCATTCCTCTCGGGATGGGGATTTGGTGGAAAGTATGGAGCTCCAAGCTCATTCCTCTCGGGGTGGGGATCTGGTGGAAAGTATGGAGCTCCAAGCTCATTCCTCTCGGGATGGGGATCTGGTGGAAAGTATGGAGCTCCAAGCTCATTCCTCTCGGGATGGGGATCTGGTGGAAAGTATGGAGCTCCAAGCTCATTCCTCTCGGGATGGGGATCTGGTGGAAAGTATGGAGTTCCAAGCTCATTCCTCTCGGGATGGGGATCTGGTGGAAAGTGTGGAACTCAAAGCTCATTCCCATGGGAATGGAGATTTGGTACAAAGTATGTAGCTCCAAGCTCATTCCCATAGGGATCTGGTGCAAAGTGTAGAGTTCCAAGCTCATTCCTATTCAAGATGGTGATTTGGTGCAAATACTGATTCTCTAACCTAGTACCAGCTCATATTTGGGCAGGGCTGGGTAACACAATCCCTCTTGGCTCCATTTAATTGGTTCTTTATTGAGGTTAATGTTCCTTTATGCCTCTTTAATATAAAGTGTTACCATCTGACCTACCTATTATACATTCATATATGTAGAAGAAGCACCAACCTGTCAGCAAGCTGATTATGAGCCCTAGAATCAAGCCAATCATGGTTCCTAATGGGCTTAAGTAAAGATAGGAGATTGAATACCAAGTGTCTGCAATTGCTGGCCTGAAATTGAAGAAGAGAGCATGTTTTAAGGATCATATTTATGTATGGCAAAGGCCATAAGGTACTGTGAAGTAGGTTGTGTTAGTAATGAAGAGATAAAGGCGATTGAGGAGTGTAATTGGTCCGTGTACTGTTCTTCCAAATCTTGAACCTGGGTTCAAATCCAGGCCAGACTGCTGGGATAGAAGTCTTTGCTACCTGCTGGCTGTAAGTATCCTACATGAAATGAGTTTGGGAAATTTCATACTATAACACTGCATGTGACTGAACTGGCAGCCTCAGTTGGAAAAGCTGTGGAGATAACACTTTTGGGAAATGGAAATGTCACTGGTACAGTGAAAGGTTCTCTTCTGAAGGTGGAGGTCTGGGATCTGAAACCAACAGATTGGTTCATGGTCTGGGATCTGAAACCACCAGGTACTGGGATTGATCCACGGTGTGGGATCTGAAACCAGCAGGTACTGGTATTGGTCCATGGTCTGGGATCTGAAACCAACAGATTGGTCCATGGTCTGGGATCTGAAACCACCAGGTACTGGGATTGATCCATGGTCTGGGATCTGAAACCAGCAGGTACTGGTATTGGTCCATGGGCTGGGATCTGAAACCAGCAGGTACTAGGATTGGTCCATGGTCTGGGATCTGAAACGAGCAGGTACTAGGATTGGTCCATGGTCTGGGATCTGAAACCAGCAGGTACTAGGATTGGTCCATGGTCTGGGATCTGAAACCAGCAGGTACTGGGATTGGTCCATGGTCTGGGATCTGAAACCAGCAGGTACTGGGATTGGCCCACAGTCTGGGATCTGAAACCAGTCAGCTCTGGAGATCGGTTCCATCTGCCATCGATTCTGTTGACACACAAGCCTTTAACATTACAGCTTTACAGCAACGCTAAAGATGTCGGATACACTGGGCTGTGCCTATTTGATACAGGCTGGCAGGAGTGGGAAAGTGTTACATTCCCGGCACTCACATCCCTTTTGCGTTGTTTCTCCAGGGATTCACTAAAGTTATGATTGGACATAGGGAGAACCATGTGGGGAAAATGTCCTTAGAAACAACAACTCAGCAATGAATGACTCCTTGCCAAGAGGATCGAGAGAACATTGAAGGGAGTGTGAAGTGGGGGTCCCTCCTTTGTTTTTGTAGTTTTTGGTGACAGATAGTTACCACTCCCAGGATACTGGGGGGCCTGAGACACCTCAGCTTTGCCTGTACTCTCTCACCATTATGACCGGCAAGATAGTGGCAAAAGGGCCATGAATTGGGCTGGGACCTGAAGCCTCCGCCCCACCCAAACAAGGAGGGCAGCATAAGACAGAGGGCTTCCAGACTAGGGTTTTACTCGCCCATGGCCTGGACCGAGAACAATGGGCCGGTACACCAAGTGAGACCATATGGTGGAGGTGGGGCCCACCATGGGGGTCCAAGCATGGGTCATGGCCCCCAAGGATTGGTAAAACTTTTCTTATTATTTCTCAGCTCCGTTTTATGAAGGGGGACAATGGGCAAACCATGGTCATTTTTTTGAAACCCTTTCTGCCACATTGGGCACCCTTCACTGGGATTCCGAGCCTCTCCACCGACTCTTCCCCCCCCCCCCCCCCCCACCAAAAGGGTGTGAGATGTGCCCCCAGTCACGTGGGTGCCTGCCTGTAATATTAAAACTAAGCAATCTCCCCTGATCCCCACATAGTTTGCCAGAGTCAAGTGTCAGAGGTCACATGCGGACACAGACAGCACTCGCACTGAGACAGTGGACTCTGGTTGTCAATAATAACTTCCCTGACCACTCTACCCAATCGGTGCGCCCGCTTGGTGAGGGTAAGGGAGTGTGCTCAGAATTCCCCATGTACCGGGCTTTAAATGTAGGGAAAAAAGAAAATGGAGGGCTTGCTGACCTGGGTGATTCTCATAACCCTTCTAGTTGTCAGTTTAAATGTAACTCTGATAGAGATGTGGGAACAGGTCACCAGCCTGACCTCTATTGAGAGGAGGGAGGGGAGTATCTAAGGGAGGGAGACGGTAATAAAAAATGGAAAACGTAAATGAATAAAATTATATAATTCTAACAGCAGAACCAAAGTACATCACTAGAACTATGAATACCTATTAGCTCTTTGTCCAAAGGCTCAGTATGTCACACGTTACCTGGAATTCAGCTCTGTAACTGGATTCATTGTTGTCCAGGGGCTTCCTGTCACTGGGTCCGGAGGTTCAGTGATATTGAACAAACATCCTGCTATGCTGAGGGGTAAAGGTCGCGTGTGATCAGGTAGTGGGGTATAGACGTGCCCTCCGATTCCTACCCACAGTGTCACTACGAAACTGATAGCAAGACCAGATATTGCACCCTGGGAAAAAATAGAGCAACAATCATCAGGTCAATGAGCAATGTTGAACACCAGCAGTGTAAAACAACAACTGACATCAGTCACCAGGCTCCACCCCGTCACTGTGTCAAAGCACCCAGCCAAGAGCCCTGGTCCTGCTTGCTACTCCAGGAAGCCAGGTTTTCTGATTTTAGGGTTTTACCCCATACCCTCAAAATTTATTCCAAATTCAGTCGCAACCCAATCGAAGCCCAAAATGCAAATTTCATCTTCAACCTGAACCTGAAGATGGAAAGACTCCATCAACCTTGCTGCTGCCTGTCACCAATACTATGGCTTTTACGAGTAGTAAGGGGTCTCATACAATCCATGGGAAGATTGTATGAGACCATTAGAAAAAGAAAGAAAAACTTGCATTTATGTAGCGCCTTTCACGACCTTAGGATGTCCCAAAGT
Organism: Squalus acanthias; assembly: GCA_030390025.1. Lineage (NCBI taxonomy): Eukaryota > Metazoa > Chordata > Chondrichthyes > Squaliformes > Squalidae > Squalus > Squalus acanthias. Next base: position 48,009,600 of record CM059441.1, on the reverse strand, counting down.
GCTTTACAGCCAATGAAGTACTTTTGAACAGTAGTCACTGTTGTAATGTAGGAAATGTGGCAGCCAATTTGTGCATAGCAAGGTCCCACAAACAGCAATGAGATAATGACCAGATAATCTGTTTTCGTGATTTTGGTTGAGAGATAAATATTGGGGAAAACTCCTCTGCTCTTCTTTGATTAATGCCATGGGATCTTTTACATCCATCTGAGGGGGCAGACGGGGTCTCAGTTTAACATCTCATCCGAAAGACGGCAGCTCCGACAGTGCAGCACTCCCACAGTCCTGCACTGGAGTGTGTAAGGAAGAGAAGCCCTTTTTGACACAATTTTCAAGCTGAACATTAAAACCTGCTGAGCTGTGGCGAAGCAGAAAAACCAGACGGTGCTATCCAGTAGGAACAAAGACATTGTGTAGCTAAAGGAGACATCTGTGTAAACAATGAGGAATTCGGCCTTGACGAGATAACACAGAATTCAATGGGCCGCTTCATTAAACAATCCTTATCAAAAAGTTAACCAGCTAGACGGTTGAGATTTGCGTGAGCTATCCAGCCAATCAACTGTTACTGTGGTCTTCACATGCGGGCTTGTTAAGTGTTAAACAAAAACCTCTATATATTATTGGTTATTATGATCTAAGGCTATCATCAATAGGTCAATGATGCCTTGGTGATGTAACATCCTGTCCACCATTGAAAGGAAAAAGATATAAAAGAAGCTGTTAAGGTAACTTCGTTACTGCAGTCAAGTGGTCAGAAGGAGAGCTGCAGTCAACAAGAAACGAACCCGACCGATCGTTGGAAGGAGAGAGTTGCAATCAACAGGAGCTTGCCACTTCGGGGTGATTGTATGACCATTTACTTAGAACATATTTGGGCATTGTATTGCTAGAGCATCTTTATTGCTATGAGTAGAGTAAGAAGGGCATTATATTGCCAGGTAGACTAAGAAGGGCAGTGTATTGCCATTTAAATCTATAAGCGTTTTTGTTTTCTTCTCTCTCTTCTTCTTTTCCTTTAATAAATGATCTTATTTAACTTAAGAGCTTTTGGGTGATTCATTAATTATTTCCCTTGTAAATCGCAGGTCAAAATGAACCACAAGCCTGAGAATAGGACGGCGAGGTTTATAGTGGCGACCATGGCAGGACCCTGCATAAAAGGAAAATAAGATGAAACACCCAAATCCAAAGAAGAAAGCTATGGATGAAGTAGGAACTAAATATATAGCAGGGAAGCTACCTTTGAACATTCACAAGGATATTGTGCAGTGAGAGCTGGGTGTGAACATTCACTAGGATATAGTGCAGTGAGTGCTGAGTGTGTAAATTCACTAGGATATAGTGCAGTGAGACCTGGGTGTGAACATTCACTAGGATATAGTGCAGTGAGACCTGGGTGTGAACATTCACTAGGATATAGTGCAGTGAGTGCTGAGTGTGTAAATTCACTAGGATATAGTGCAGTGAGTGCTGAGTGTGAAAATTCACTAGGATATAGTGCAGTGAGTGCTGAGTGTGAACATTCACTAGGATATAGTGCAGTGAGACCTGGGTGTGAACATTCACTAGGATATAGTGCAGTGAGTGCTGAGTGTGTAAATTCACTAGGATATAGTGCAGTGAGTGCTGAGTGTGTAAATTCACTAGGATAAAAGCGGATTGTAAAAGCTTCTACAAGTATGTAAAAAGAAAAAGATTAGTGAAGACAAATGTGGGTCCATTACAGTCAGAAACGGGAGAATTTATAATGGGGAATAAGGAAAAGGCGGAGCAATTAAACAAATACTTTGGTTCTGTCTTCACGGAAGAGGACACAAATAACTTCCCAGAAATGCTAGGGAACAAAGAGTCTAGTGAGAAGGAAGAATTAAAGGAAATTAATATTAGTAAAAAAATAGTGCTGGAGAAATTAATGGGACTGAAAGCTGATAAATCCCCAGGGCCTGATAATCTGCATCCCAGAGTACTAAAAGAGGTAGCCATGGAAATAGTGGATGCATTGGTTGTCATCTTCCAAAATTCTATAGATTATGTAACAGTTCCTGCAGATTGGAGGGTGGCAAATGTAACCCCACTATTTAAAAAAGGAGAGAGAGAGAAAACCGGGAACTACAGACCGGTTAGCCCAACATCAGTAGTAGGGAAAATGCTAGAATCTATTATAAAGGATGTGATAACAGGAAACTTAGATAATATCAACGGGATTAAACAAAGTCAACATGGATTTCTGAAAGGGAAATCATGTTTGACAAACCTACTGGAGTTTTTTGAGGATGTAACTGGTAGAATAGATAAGGGAGAAACAGTGGATGTGGTGTATTTGGATTTTCAGAAGGCCTTTGATAAAGTCCCACATAAGAGGATAGTGTGCAAAATTAAAGCACATGGGATTGGGGGTAATATACTGGCATGAATTGAAAATTGGTTAACAGACAGGAAACAGAGAGTAGGAATAAATGGGTCTTTTTCGGGGTGGCAGGCGGTGATTAGTGGGGTACCACAGGGATCAATGCTTGGGCCCCAGCTATTCACAATATATATCAATGATTTGGATGAGGGAACCAAATGTAATATTTCCAAGTTTGCTGACGACACAAAACTAGGTGGGATTGTGAGTTGTGAGGAGGATGCAAAGAGGTTTCAAGGCGATTTAGACAAGTTGAGTGAGTGGGCAAATACATGGCAGATGCAGTATAATGTGGATAAATGTGAAGTTATCCACTTCGGTAGGAAAAACAGAAAGGTAGAGTATTATTTAAATGCTGCTAGATTGGGAAATGCTGATGAAAAAAGGGACCTGGGTGTCCTTGTACACCAGTCACTGAAAGCAAACATGCAGGTGCAGCAAGCAGTTAGGAAGGCAAATGGTATGTTGGCCTTCATTGCAAGAGGATTTGAGTACAGGAGCAAGGATGTCTTACTACAGTTATGCAGGGCCTTGGTGAGACCACACCTGGAGTACTGTGTGCAGTTTTGGTCTCCTTAACTAAGAAAGGATATACTTGCCACATAGGGAGTGCAGTGAAGATTCACCAGACTGATTCCTGGGATGGCAGGACTGTCGTATGAGGAGAGCTTGGGTCGACTAGGCCTGTATACACTAGAGTTTAGAAGAATGAGAGGGGATCTCATTGAAACGTATAAAATTGTGACGGGACTAGACAGACTGGATGCAGGGAGGATGTTTCCCCTGGCTGGGGGGTCTAGAACGAGGGGTCACAGTCTCAGGATACGGGGTAGGACATTTAGGACTGAGATGAGGAGAAATTTCTTCACTCAGAGGGTGGTGAACCTGTGGAATTCTCTACCACAGAAGGCTGTGGAGGCCAAGTCACTGAATATATTTAAGAAGGAGATAGATAGATTTCTAGACACAAAAGGCATCAAGGGATATGGGGAGAGAGTGGGAATACGGTATTGAGATAGAGGATCAGCCATGATATTGAATGGCGGAGCAGGCTCGAAGGGCCGAATGGCCTACTCCTGCTCCTATTTTTCTATGTTTCTATGTTTCTATAGTGTAAGGAGACCTGGGTTTGAACATTCACTAGGATATTGTGCAGTGAGAGCTGGGTGTGGACATTCACTAGGATATTGTGCAGTGAGAGCTGGGTGTGGACATTCACTAGGATATAGTGCAAGGAGACCTGGGTGTGTACATTCACTAGGATATAGTGTAAGGAGACCTGCGTGTGAACATTCACTAGGATATAGTGCAGTGAGACCTGGGTGTGAACATTCACGAGGATATAGTGCAAGGAGACCTGGGTGTGTACATTCACTAGGATATAGTTTAAGGAGACATGGGTGTGAACATTCACTAGGATATTGTGCAGTGAGAGCTGAGTGTGAACATTCACTAGGATATTGTGCAGTGAGAGCTGGGTGTGAACATTCACTAGGATATAATGCAGTGAGACCTGGGTGTGAACATTCACTAGGATATAGTGCAAGGAGACCTGGGTGTGAACATTCACTAGGATATAGGCCAGTGAGAGCTGAGTGTGAACATTCACTAGGATATAGTGCAGTGAGACCTGGCTGTGAACATTCACTGGGATATAGTGCAGTGTGTGTGAACATTCACTAGGATATTGTGCAGTGAGAGCTGGGTGTGAACATTCATGAGGATATAGTGCAAGGAGACCTGGGTGTGAACATTCACTAGGATATAGTGTAAGGAGACCTGGGTGTGAACTTTCATTAGGATATAGTGTAAGGAGACCTGGGTGTGAACGTTCACTAGGATATAGTCCCGTGAGTGCTGAGTGTGAAAATTCACTAGGATGTAGTGCAGGGAGACCTGGTTGTGAAAATTCACTGTAAGGTTTCCAAAATTTGCAGATCCCCAAAACCTAAGGATAAAGGACTTTGGAACTACCCCAGAGTGATAAAAATGCATTTGGGCCTAACATAAGGAATTTAAGACCAAAAACCAAGTTTTGGCATTTTAAAAGACATGATAAATTGACCCTTAGTGTTAGGGGGGGATTAAATATGTGGGGTTATGGGGATAGGATGGGATATGTTAGGGGGAATTAAATACGTGGGGTTACGGGGGTAGGGTGGGATATGTGTACTGTGGGGATTAAAGCAGGGACAGGGTACTGGATTTGGATGATCAGCCATGATCGTATTGAACGGTGGAGCAGGCTCGACGGGCCGAATGGCCTACTCCTGCTCCTAGATTCTATGTTTCTATGTTTCTATGTCTGGACCTGTAAGGGAGAAAAAGCTGCACAGGAGGTGGGTTCGACCTCTGTAAATAGCAGTTTTGGGTATTGCAGTTAAATTGCATTGTCTGGGGAATCGGGATGACCTCACTCAAGCCCACCAAGCATTAACATTTGGACAATAGACCCTGGGAGAAGGCAGCCCCACCCAAAACACAGGCCCCATTAAAACCTATCACAGACCCATCAAAACCATGTATAATTCAAATCGCTCAAGACCAGTCTATAGAAAAACCCGAGTCCAGCCTAGAAACCCAAAAACACAAAACCAATCACCTGTAATCAACCGAAGAGATCGACAGGACGCAAGCCATTTAACACTTAGTAAAGTCGTTACTGTTAACGAGGTCTTACAATGACCAGGATTTGATTTGGTTTTGACAAGGCCACTTCAATTTAGTATAATTGAAGGCCCATCAAGCAGTTACAACAGTTACAAGTTCGAGTTCTCCAGTAAAACAGTTCAAGTTCAACAGAAGGCAGTTTCCACAGTTCTGCAAGAAGGCAGTTCCACAGCTCGGAAGAAGACAGTTTAAACAGAGGCAGAGCTACAGCAAGAAGTTCAACAAAGAAGGCCAACAACTTCACAAGCAGACCGACACGCAAGAAGAAACCAGAGCGACTGCCTCAGTGACCATCGGACACCTCGCGGCAACAAGGGCCTTACGAAACCTTTTACTCAAAAGACTCTAAACCCTAACTCTCACTGTCAAGGATTCGTTTGGTGAGCATTATCCCTGGTTCTCCAGAGCCCAACCTAGCTAGTGAAGTGGGATTGGGAGGGGTGAAGTATTCTTCTAATGTTATTTCCCTCGCTTGTACCAATGTGTTCCCCAACCTGTGTTTAAGCATTAAGAGTGTTTTACGTTTGTTACCTTTTTCTTTTAATAAAGTCAAAATTCTTTCATCAGAGCCTGTTGTCTACTGCATCTTTGTTCACAACCCCTAAATAAGTCCAAGGTCTAGAACCTGGGGCGTGACAGCGATTCAAACCGCTCACTGAGTCAGAGGTGAAACTGACCCTACCACACACCACCCCCTACACACTGATATAGTGTAAGGAGATTTAGGTGTGAACATTCACTAGGATATAGGCCAGTGAGTGCTCAGTGTGAACATTCACTAGGATATAGTGCAGTGAGACCTGGGTGTGAACATTCACTAGGATATAATGCAGGGAGACCTGGGTGTGAACATTCACTAGGATATAGTGCAGTGAGACCTGGGTGTGAACATTCACTAGGATATAATGCAGTGAGACCTGGGTGTGAACATTCACTAGAATGTAGTGCAAGGAGACCTGGGTGTGAACAGTCACTAGAATACAGCCCAGTGAGACCTGGGTGTGAACATTCACTAGGATATAGTGCACTGAGGGCAGAGTGTGAAAATTCACTAGGATATAGGCCAGTGAGTGCTCAACGTGCAAATTCACTAGGATATGGTGCAGTGAAACCTGCGTGTGAACATTCACTAGGATATAGTGTAAGGAGACCTGGTTGTGAACATTCACTAGAATGTAGTGCACTGAGGGCTGAGTAGGAAAATTCACTAGGATATAGGCCAGTGAGTGCTCAGTGTGAACATTCACTAGGATATAATGCAGTGAGACCTGGGTGTGAACGTTCACTAGGATATAGTGCAATGAGAGCGGGGTGTGAACATTCACTAGGATATAGTGTAAGGACACCTGGGTGTGAATATTAACTAGGATATAGTGCAGTGAGAGCTGGGTGTGAACATTCACTAGGATATAGTGCAGTGAGACCTGGGTGTGAACATTCCCTAGGATATAATGCAGTGAGACCTGGGTGTGAACGTTCACTAGGATATAGTGCAATGAGAGCAGGGTGTGAACATTCACTAGGATATAGTGTAAGGAGACCTGGGTGTGAATATTAACTAGGATATAGTGCAGTGAGAGCTGGGTGTGAACATTCACTAGGATATAGTGTAGTGAGACCTGGGTGTGAACATTCACTTGAATATAGTGTAGTGAGAGCTGGGTGTGAACATTCACTAGGATATAGTGTAGTGAGATTGGGTGTGAACTTTCACTAGGATATAGTGTAGTGAGACCTGGGTGTGAACATTCACTAGGATATAGACCAGTGAGTGCTGGGTGTGAACATTCACTAGGATATAGTACAGTGAGAGCTGGGTGTGAACATTCACTAGGATATTGTGCAGTGAGTGCTGAGTGTGAACATTCACTTGGATGTAGTGCAGGGAGACCTGGGTGTGAACATTCACTAAGATATAGTGTAAGGAGACCTAGGTGTGAACATTCACTAGGATATAGTGTAGTGAGACCTGGCTGTGAACATTCACTAGGATATAGCGCAGTGAGACCTGGGTGTGAACATTCACTAGGATGTAGTGCACTTAGGGCTGAGTGTGAAAATTCACTAGGATATAGACCAGTGAGTGCTCAGTGTGAACATTCACTAGGATATAGTGCAATGAGACCTAGGTAAAAATATTCGCCAGGATATAGTGCAATGTGACCTGGGTGTGAACATTCACTAGGATACAGTGCAGTGAGAGCTGGGTGTGAACACTCACTAGGATATAGTGTAAGGAGACCTGGGTGTGAACATTCACTAGAATATAGTGTAGTGAGACCTGGGTGTGAACATTCACTAGGATATAGGCCAGTGAATGCTGAGTGTGAAAATTCACTAGGATATAGGCCAGTGAGTGCTCAGTGTGAACATTCACTAGGATATAGTGCAGTGAGACCTGGGTGTGAACATTCACTCGGATATAGTGCAATGAGAGCGGGGTGTGCACATTCACTAGGATATAGTGTAGTGAGAGCTGGGTGTGAACACTCACTAGGATATAGTGTAAGGAGACCTGGGTGTGAGCATTAACTAGGATATAGTGCAGTGAGACCTGGGTGTGAACATTCACTTGGATATAGTGTAGTGAGAGCTGGGTGTGAACATTCACTAGGATATAGTGCAGTGAGACCTGGGTGTGAACATTCACTCGGATATAGTGCAATGAGAGCGGGGTGTGAACATTCACTAGGATATAGTGTAAGGAGACCTGGGTGTGAACATTAACTAGGATATAGTGTAGTGAGAGCTGGGTGTGAACATTCACTTGGATATAGTACAGTGAGACCTGGGTGTGAACATTCACTAGGATATAGTGCAGTGAGACCTGGGTGTGAACATTCACTAGGATGTCGTGCAATGAGACCTGGGTGTGAATATTCACTAGGATATAGTGCAATGCGACCTGGGTGTGAACATTCACTAGGATACAGTGCAGTGAGAGCTGGGTGTGAACATTCACTAGGATACAGTGCAGTGAGAGCTGGGTGTGAACATTCACTAGGATATTGTGCAGTGAGACCTGGGTGTGAACATTCACTCAGATATAGTGCAGTGAGAGCTGGGTGTGAACATTCACTCGGATATAGTGTAAGGAGACCTGGGTGTGAACATTCACTAGGATATTGTGCTGTGAGACCTGGGTGTGAACATTCACTAGGATATTGTGCAGGGAGACCTGGGTGTGAATATTCAATAGGATATAGTGCAAAGGAGACCTGGGTGTGAATATTCAATAGGATATAGTGCGGTGAGAGCTGGGTGTGAACATTCTCTCGGATATTGTGCAGTGAGTGCTGAGTGTGAACATTCACTTGGATGTAGTGCAGGGAGACCTGGGTGTGAACATTCACTAAGATATAGTGTAAGGAGACCTAGGTGTGAACATTCACTAGGATATTGTGCAGCGAGTGCTGAGTGTGAACATTCACTAGGATGTAATGCATGGAGACCTGAGTGTGAACCTTCACTAGGATGTACTGCAGGGAGACCTTGTGTGAACATTCACTAGACTATAGCACAGTGATACCTGGGTGTGAACATTCACTAGGATATCGTGCACTGAGGGCTGAGTCTGAAAATTCACTCGGATACAAGCCAGTGAGTGCACAGATTGAACATTCACTCGGATATAGTGCAGTGAGACCTGGGTGCGAACATTCACTAGGATGTAGAGCACTCAGGGCTGAGTGTGAAAATTCACTAGGATACAGGCCAGTGAGTGCACAGATTGAACATTCACTAGGATATAGTGCAGTGAGACCTGGGTGTGAACATTCACTGGGATGTAGTGCACTGAGGGATGAGTGTGAACATTCACTAGGATATAGGCCAGTGAGTGCTCAGTGTGAACATTCACTAGGATATAGGCCAGTGAGTGCTCAGTGTGAACATTCACTAGGATATAGTGCAGTGAGACCTGGGTGTGAACATTCACTAGGATATAATGCAATGAGACCTGGGTGTGAACATTCACTAGGATGTAGTGCAGGGAGTAATGGGTGTGAACATTCACTAGGATGTAGTGCAGGGAGACCTGGGTGTGAACATTCACTAGGATGTAGTGCAGGGAGACCTGGGTGTGAACATTCACTAGGATGTAGTGTAAGGAGACCTGGGTGTGAACATTCACTAGGATGTAGTGCAGGGAGACCTGGGTGTGAACATTCACTAGGATGTAGTGTAAGGAGACCTGGGTGTGAACATTCAGTAGGATGTAGTGCAGGGAGACCTGGGTGTGAACATTCACTAGGATGTAGTGTAAGGAGACCTGGGTGTGAACATTCACTAGGATGTAGTGTAAGGAGACCTGGGTGTGAACATTCACTAGGATATTGTGCAGTGAGTGCTGAGTGTGAACATTCACTAGGATGTAGTGCAGCGAGACCTGGGTGTGAACATTCACTAGGATGCAGTGCAGGGAGACCTGGGTGTGAACATTCACTCGGATGTAGTGCAGTGAGTGCTGCGTGTGAACATTCACTAGGATGTAATGCAGCGAGACCTTGGTGTGAACATTCACTAGGATGTAGTGTAGCGAGACCTGGGTGTGAACATTCACTAGGATGCAGTGCAGGGAGACCTTGGTGTGAACATTCACTAGGATGTAGTGTAGCGAGACCTGAGTGTGAACATTCACTAGGATGTAGTGTAAGGAGATCTGGGTGTGAACATTCACTAGGATGTAGTGCAGGGAGACCTGGGTGTGAACATTCACTAGGATGTAGTGTAAGGAGACCTGGGTGTGAACATTCATTAGGATATTGTGCAGTGAGTGCTGAGTGTGAACATTCACTAGGATATTGTGCAGTGAGTGCTGAGTGTGAACATTCACAGGGATGTAGTGCAGGGAAACCTGGGTGTGAACATTCACTAGGATGTAGTGCAGGGAGACCTGAGTGTGAACATTCACTAGGATCTAGTGCAGCAAGACCTGGGTGTGAACATTCACTTGGATGTAGTGCAGCGAGACCTGGGTGTGAACATTCACTAGGATGTAGTGCAGGGAGACCTGGGTGTGAACATTCACTAGGATGTAGTGCAGCGAGACCTGGGTGTGACCATTCACTAGGATGTAGTGCAGCGAGACCTGGGTGTGAACATTCACTAGGATGTAGTGCAGGGAGACCTGGGTGTGAACATTCACTAGGATGTAGTGCAGCGAGACCTGGGTGTGAACATTCACTTGGATGTAGTGCAGCGAGACCTGGGTGTGACCATTCACTAGGATGTAGTGCAGCGAGACCTGGGTGTGAACATTCACTTGGATGTAGTGCAGGGAGACCTGGGTGTGAACATTCACTAGGATGCAATGTTGCAGTAGAAACTGCATTTCTTTCTTAAAACAATATGAGTGACATGATCAGATGTCTCAGAGGTACTTACAATTGAATTGGCACATGGGAATATCATGCCTAACAAGAACAATGCTAGAAGTGGACCTCCAACGATCCCAAAAATAGTGAGGGCAGCCTGGAAAACAATGGAGAAAGTGGACAGCTGTTATATCTGTATTATATCTTTGACAGCGATATATGCGGCAGTTTTAAAAGAGAAATTGCTTTTAGTGACACCATTGACAGATAGTGAACATGTTTATTTCAGATTCCTCTGCGTGTTATTTTAGCACTGGTATTAACCATTTCACCACTGATGTCATCAGGATAATTACTCACCTTTAACCCTTTAGTAAATTACATGCCCTGAGGTGTTGCTGCTGCTCTGGAGTTGGAGAATTTTAACTAAATTTTACTCCTCTGAAGTAACTGTCATTAATAGCCCAGAATATTTATTGGATCAAAATTTCTGAATTAGAAAGTTTTTCTTGATAAACATTCAGTGGTGAGGTAAGAATTGATAATGTTTTTGTCAATTTGGTTGTACCCAGCACAAACAGAGAGGCAGAACTGAATAAAACTACAAGTAAATACGAAGTGTAAAGGGATAGCCCTGAGTTATCCTATCTAATCTCAAGCTTCAGATAACGGTGGTTAAAAGCTCAGAATTTGCTCTGTGCTTTCAGATATTATCTGTTAGATTGCTGCTTGGTGAAATTAGTTCCGAGATATTCCCATACCATATTGCTAATTGTAAAACAGATATTTTGTTACACTTCAGGTAGGTCTGTAAAACAGACACAACCACCCCAGTAATCGGCAGTTGGCTGGGCCGAGTACTTCTTAATTCAGCGCCCACACTGTGCGAGAGATAATGGCTCTGCTCTCTGTGTAATGGCCGTGTCAATCCATTTTAAAAGATTTCTTGAACTCAGCATTTTTGGTGAATCACTAGGAATACAGGCAACAGGAGTCTTTATGAATGTATTTCCACTGTTGTCCAACCAATATACACTGACCCCTTTGGGTGAATCCTGTATCTCCAGAGCCCTTTGGATGGGACCTGTATCTACAAAGCCCTTTGGGTGGGACCTGTATCTCCAGAGCCCTTTGGATGGGACCTGTATCTACAAAGCCCTTTGGGTGAAATCTGTATCTCCAGAGCCCTTTGGGTGAATCCTGTATCTCCAGAACCCTTTGGGTGAAATCTGTATCTCCAGAGCCCTTGGGTGGGACCTGTATCTCCAGAGCCCTTGGGTGAATCTGTATCTCCAGAGCCCTTTGGGTGAATCCTGTATCTCCAGAGCCCTTTGGGTGGACCTGTATCTCCAGAGCCCTTTGGGTGAATCCTGTATCTCCAGAGCCCTTTGGGTGGATCCTGTATCTCCAGAGCCCTTTGGGTGGGACCTGTATCTCCAGAGCCCTTTGGGTGAATCCTGTATCTCCAGAGCCCTTTGGGTGGGACCTGTATCTCCAGAGCCCTTTGGGTGGGACCTGTATCTCCAGAGCCCTTTGGGTGAATCCTGTGTCACCAGAGCCCTTTGAATGAGACTTTAAGAAAATCTCTTTCAGGCATTTCCTGCTCCCGCTGTTGAGGCAGTAGTAACACAGTGCAGTCTTTCCTTTTGTAGGACTTCCTACTGCTTACAATATAGGTGTTTTTAGGTAAAAGGGTAAGTGAAATATGGAAGCCTAGAGGGGGGCGGCATTGTTAGTTCAAAGTTCTTCCAACTGTAGTTTTGGGTTCAAATCCAGGCTAGACTGATGGGATGAAGGTTTCCTATCTCCCAGGTATAAAGTTCCAAAGGTTTTATGGGTTTCTCAATTCAGTTACTGGTGGGATAGGCCAACAGCACCAAACTGGCAATCTCACTCTCAGAGACCACGGGATGGCTGGTGTGAGAAATCCCACAGCGCTGTAATAGGAGCTGTTAGAACATGTGGCTAAAGTGAATTGTTAGGGAGTAGAGTGATTGTGACTCCTCAGCACAGTGTGCTGTCTCTGACAGTGGTTGCCTGAAATGAGTGAATGTTCCATTCACCAGCACAAACATTGCTCATGTTGGTGAACACCAAAATTCACCAAAAGTAAAGTGAAAATCTATTCACATCTGTAACGCAGGTTAGTCCTACCTGGAGCACGCTTCCCATTAGAGAGGATAAAGCAGCCATTCCAATACAGATGATTCCAAACATTACACCTACGGAAACACATGAGTAACTAGTATAGAAGAGCATCTCCCTGACAAATCCAGCATGCCCATGACCAAGACCAATGATTTACGGTTTACATAAAAAAATAGATAGAATTCAATCCACTGGTAAAATCCTGGAATCCAATGAAATGAAAATGGAATTTGAGTTACTGGGTTGGATTTTCCTCCTTATGTCGGGGGGTGTCAGAGTGGGATTTCAGCCTCCTGCCCTTACCCCTTTGCTGGACAAACCCACAGTGGGCTCCCCAACATAGAAAGGGGGCCCTCTGCCGCTGCCCAGCGAAGTCCAGCAGAGCTGTAGCATGGCACCCACTGCAACACCTCGAGGAGATGGTGCTATCACTAAAGGGGGCAGGAGCAACCTGAAGATTTCTGTGGCACTCCTGTGATAGAGAATCTTACTGAGCCACAGGCTCTGTAGGGGCAGGTAAGGTGCCTGAAGAAAGGGAGAGCTGCCCACTGGGTCTTCTCCCTCCAAAAGGGGCATGATTGTGCCTCCAGCCCTGTCCCAGGGTCTACCATCCCCCCCTCTCCTCATGCTCCCTAAGGTCAGCGGTAACTGCGGCAGGAGGCCGGGAATTTGATAGGGTTGTTGGTGAAGAGGCGGACCCTGGCCTTTCCTACTGGGATGGAGGAGGAAAGGAGAAGCTAAGCCGGGGTGGGGATGTGGTGACTGCCTGCCCAATTTTGGAAGGTAAAGTGGGAGGAAATCCATCCCATTAGATTCACTGTGAACCAGTGGCTGTTCCCATAAGTTTGTATCACAAACCATTTAAGTGTTACATTTTCACATTCCTTTGGGTTGCCAGAAAGTGTCAATTAACTGAACCTTTAAGATGATCTAAATACAAATTAATTAAACAATCAATATTAATTAACTGGCCATCTTTAAATCTTGTGTTCCCACAGCATCACTTCTGATTAATCAAGAGTGATGAATAGGTAAATTGGAAAAGGAATAACAAACATCCATTTCGGATATGCCAAAGTCCTTCACAGACAATTAAGCATTTTTGAAGTGAAGTCACTGCTGTAATATGGGGAAAGGTGGCCAGAATTCTGGGCACAGCAAGATCTCACAAACAGCAATGCGATAAATGACAAGATAATCTCATAATCACAGAGATCAGCCTGGACTGTACGCACTCAACAAACACAATGACTAGGTCTGGTTTAAAATGTTTGTGCGCGGCGTTGCTTAGCAGCAAGACACACCCTCAGTGGAACCCATCCCAATGTCAGGAAAGAATGACCTTTGTCATCTGTAGAACAACGTCCAATCAGGTAACCCTGCAAAATGAAGAGGGAAATATCAGTCTTCGGGGTTTATTGCTAACCTGAGACAGGGATCCTACAGATCAGGCTAATGGTAAACAGAAGATGAAGATGGTGTCTATCTACAGTAGGGAAGATGCTGAAGGTGTCTAACTACTCTTTGAAATATGATGATGGTGTCAATATAGAGTATGGAAGATGATGCTTGTGTCTCTCTACAGTATGGAAGATGATGATGGTGTTTATCTACAAGAGGAAAGTTGATGATGTTGTCTATCTACAGTGTGGAAGATGGTGATGGTGTCTATCTACAGTAGGGAAGATGATGATGGTGTCTATCTACAGTATGAAAGATGATGATGATGTCTATCTACAGGATGGAAGATGCTGATGATGTTGATCTACAGTAGGCAAGATGATGATGGTGTCTATCTACAGTATGAAAGATGATGATGATGTCTATCTACAGGATGGAAGATGATGATGATGTTGATCTATGGTAGGCAAGATGATGACGGTGTCTATCTACAGTAGGGAAGATGAAGATGATGATGTGTCTATCTACAGTATGGAAGATGATGTTGATGTCTCTCTACAGTAGGGAAGAAAATTATGATGTCTATCTAGAGTAGGGAAGATGATGATTATGTCTATCTTCAGTATGGAAGATGATGATGGTGTCTATCTACAGTATGAAAGATGATGATGGTGTCTGTCTACCGTAGGAAAGAAGATGATGGTGTCTATGTACAATAGGGAAGATGATGATGGTGCTTATCTACAGTAGGGACGATGTTGATGATGACTATCTACTCTATTGAAGATGCTTATAATGTTGATATACAGTAGGCAAGATGATGATGGTGTCTATCTGCAGTATGGAATAGGATGGTGTCTATCAACAGTATGAAAGATGATGATGATGTCTATCTACAGTATGGAAGATGATGATGATGGTGTCTATTTAGAGTATGGAAGATGGTGTTACTGTCTATCTACAGTAGGGAAGAAGCTGATGGTATTGATCTACAGTATGGAAGATGATGATGGTGTTTAACTACAAGAGGAAAGATGACAATGTTTTCAATCTACAGTATGAAAGTGGTTGATGGTGTCGATCTACAGTAGGGAAGAAAATGATGATGTCGATCTATATTATGGAAGATGATGATGATGGTGTCCATCTAGAGAATGGAAGATGATGTTGATGGCTATCCACAGTAGGGAAGATGATGATGGTGTCTATCTACAGTATGGAAGATGATGATGATGTCTATCTACAGTAGGGAAGATGATGATGGTGTCTATCTACAGTATGGAAGATGATGATGATGTCTCTCTACAGTATGAAAGATGCTGATGATAATGTCTATCTACAGTATGGCAGATGCTGAAGATGTCTATCTGCAGTATGGAAGTTGCTGATGATGTCTATCTACAGTATGGAAGATGAAGATGGTTTTTATCTGCAGTATGGAAAATGATGGTGTCTATCTACAGTATGGAAGATGAAGATGGTGTCTATCAACAGTATGAAATATGATGATGATGTCTATCTACGGTATGGAAGACAATGATGATGTTTATCTACAGTATGGAAGATGATGATGATGGAGTCTATCTAGAGTTTGGAAGATGGTGTTGATGTCTATCTACAGTAGAGAAGTCAATGATGATGGTTTCTATCTGCAGTATGAAATAGGATGGTGTCTAGCTACAGTATGGAAGATGATGATGATGTCTATCTGCAGTATGGAAGATTATGATGGTATCTATCTACAGTAGGGAAGATGATGATGGTGTCTTTCTACAGTATGGAAGATGATGATGTCTCTCTACAGTATGGAAGATGAAGATAACTATCTACAGTAGGGAAGATGATGTGTCTATATACAGTAGGGAATATGACGATGATGTCTTTGTACAGTAGGAAAGATGATGATGTGTCTATGTACAGCAGGGAAGATGATGATGTGTCTATGTACAGCAGGGAAGATGATGTGTCTGTATACAGTAGGGAATATGACGATGATGTCTTTGTACAGCAGGGATGATGATGTGTCTACCTACAGTATGAAAGATGATGCTGAAGTCCATCTACAGTAGGGAAGATGTTGATGATGTCTATTTACAGTATGGAACAAGATGAGGATGTCTATCTACAGTAGGAAAGATGAGGATGATATCTATCTACAGTATGGATGATGATGATAAAGTCTATCTAGAGTATGGAAGATGATGATAATGTCTATCTACAGTATCGAAGATGATGATGTCTATCTACAGTAGGAAAGATGAGGATGATTATCTACAGTAGGGAAGATGATGATTGTGTCTATCTACAGTATGGAATATGATGATGGTGTCTATCTACAGTATGGAGGATGTTGATGGTGTCAATCTACAGTATGGAGATGATGATGGTGTCTATCTACAGTATGGAAGATGATGATATTGTCTATCTACAATATGGAAGATGATGATGGTGTCTATCTACAGTATGGAAGATGATGAAAATGGTGTCTATCTAGAGTATGGAAGATGATGTTGATGTCTATCTACAGCAGGGAAGACAATGATGAAGGTGTCTATCTGCAGTAGAGAAGACAATCAAGATGGTGTCCATCCGCAGTATGAAACATGATGATGTCTATCTACAGTATGGAAGATGATAATCGTGTCTAGCTAAAGTATGGAAGATGATGATGATGCCTATCTACAGTATGGAAGATGATGACGATGACTATCTACTCTATTGAAGATGCTGATGATGTTGATCTACAGTAGGCAAGATGATGATGGTGTCTATCTGAAGTATGGAATATGATGATGGTGGCTATCTACAGTAGGGAAGATGCTGATGGTGCCAATCAACAGTATTAAAGATGACGATGATGTCTATCTACAGTATGGAAGATGATGAGGATGTCGATCTACAGTCGGGAAGATGATGATCATATCCATCTACAGTATGGAGGCGGATGATGATGTCTATCTACAGTATGGAAGATGATGAGGATGGTGTCTATCTGGAGTATGGAAGATGATGTTGATGTCTATCTACAGTAAGGAAGATGGGGGTAAAAATTCAGTTGGTTGCACCTCCCGTTAGCGCCTTAAGAGGGCGCTAATGGGGCGCAAAGCCGCTAATGCCCGGGCGCAGCGATGTTTGCGCCGCTTGGGAACTTAACTAGAGATTGTGCGGCGGCGCTAAACTTTACCGCTGCAACCACCTGCGCGCGCAGATTGTGACGTCATTCCATGGTGCAACGCCCTTGTGGCGCCCCGGAGCGGAAATTGAGTGGCGCCCCCTGCCTTACCGCCTGGCGCATCCAACGACCAGAAGACTGGAACGCTATCAATCGCTGTGGGGCTGGGGGGGGGCGCTATTTAAAGGGGGCCTCTTCCTGTCTTTTATTGTTGGTGGCATTTTTGAACTACGCATTCTGAGAGAGAGAGGGAGAGACTTCTGGAGAGATTCAACGTTGTGTGAAGGAGTTTTGGGTACTGAGCAGCACTTTGCAGGTTCATTTTGATTTGCCATTCCTTGTATCGATTTAGCAGAGACTGTGGGAGCTGCACTCTGAGCTCTTTGCCTGGTTTCACTCCATTGTTCTTTCCAGCACATTTGATGTGCAAGTCTCTCCAGGCCGAGATTCAAGGCTGCAATGAGCAGGATGTGGATGGAAAGCAAGATTAACCATCCCCTTTAAGAACTGGCCCGTGCCATTGTGTGTGTGTTCCATTGCTGACTGACATTACATGAGCTTCGCCAGCGCTCTGAGTTAGCGCCTTGGCCTTTGCGCCTTAAGACAGGTGTGCAGCGCCTGATTTAGCGCTCCACTCACCTCCCGGGGCGGTAAAAGTGAAGTTTCCAGTCAGTGCCGATAATTAGCGCCAGGCGCTAATATTTGCGTCCAGACGATATTTGCGCCCCAAATGGGGCGCGACCTAATTTTTCCCCCTTGGTGTCTATCTACAGCATGGAAGATGAAGATAATGTCTATCTACAGTATCGAAGATGCTGATGATGTTGATCTACAGTAGGCAAGATGATGATGGATTCTATCTGAAGTATGGAATATGATGATGGTGGCTATCTACAGTAGGGAAGATGCTGATGGTGCCAATCAACAGTATTAAAGTTGACAATGATGTTGATCTACAGTAGCGAAGATGATGATGATATCTATCTACAGTATGGAAGATGATGACGATGGCTATCTTGTTTAGGGAAGATAATGATGGTTTCTATCTACAGTAGGGAAGATGCGATGATGTCTATCTACAGTAGGGAAGATGATGATGGTGTCTATCTACAGTAAGGAAGATGCTCATGGTGTCCACCTACAGTATGGAAGATGATGGCGATGTCTATCTACAGTAGGGAAGATGTTGATGATGTCTATTTATAATATGGAAGATGATGAGAATGTCTATCTACAGTAGTGAAGAAGATGATGATGACTATCTACTCTATTGAAGATTCTGATGATGTTGATATACACTAGGCAAGATGATGATGGTGTCAATCTGCAGTATGGAAGATGTTGATTGTGTCAATCTACAGTATGGAAGATGATGGTGTCTATCTACTGTATGGAAGATGAAGATGGTGTCTATTTACAGTATGGAAGATTATGTTGATGTCTATCTACAGTAGGGAAGACAATGATGAAGGTGTCTATCTACAGTAGAGAAGACAAAGATGATGGTGTCTAACTACAGTAGGGAAGATGCTCATAGTGTCAACCTACAGTATGGAAGATGATGCTGATGCCTATCTACAGTAGGGAAGATGTTGATGATGTCTATTTACAGTATGGAAGATGATGAGGATGTCTGTCTACAGTAGGAAAGATGATGATGATACCTATCTAAAGTATGAAAGATCATGACGATGCCTATCTACTCTATGGAAGATGCTGATGATGCTGTCTATCTAAAGTATGGAAGATGATGTTGATGTCTATCTATAGTAGGGAAGACAATGATGAAGGTGTCTATCTACAGTAGAGAAGACAATGATGATGGTGTCTATCTGCAGTAGGAAATAGAATGGTGTCTATGAACAGTAATGGAAGATGATGATCGTGTCTAGCTATAGTATGGAAGATGATGATGGTGTCTATCTACTCTATTGAAGATGCTGATGATGTTGATCGACAGTAGGCAAGATGATGATGGTGTCCAGCTGAAGTATGGAATATGATGATGGTGGCTATCTACAGTAGGGAAGATGCTGATGTTGTCAATCAACAGTATTAAAGATGATGATGATGTCTATCTACAGTATGGAAAATGATGAGGATGGTGTCTATCTACAGTATGGAAGATGATTATGATGTCTATCTACAGTAAGGAAGATGATGATGGTGTCCATCTACAGCATGGAAGATGATGATAATGTCTATCCACAGCATCGGAGATGATGATGATGTCTATCTACAGTGGGGAAGATGATGATGATGTCTATCTACATTAGGAAAGATGATGATGATGATGATGATGTCTATCTATTCTATTGAAGATGCTGATGATGTTTATCTATAGTAGGCACGACAATGATGGTGTCTATCTGAAGTATGGAATATGATGATGGTGGCTATCTATAGTAGGTAAGATGCTGATGGTGCCAATCAACAGTATTAAAGATGACAATGATGTTTATCTACAGTATGGAAGATGATGATGGTGTCTATCTACAGGAGGGAAGATGATGATGGTGTCTATCTACAGTAGGGAAGATGGTGATGGTGTCTATCTACAGTGTGGAACATGATGACGATGTCTATCTACAGTATGGAAGATGCTCATGGTGTCTATTTACAGTATGGAAGATGATGAGAATGTCTATCTACAGTATGGAAGATGATGACGATGACTATCTACTCTATTGAAGATGCTGATGATGTTGATATACAGTCAGCATGATTATGATGGTGTCTATCTGCAGTATGGAAGATGTTGATGGTGTCAATCTACAGTATGGAAGATGATGATGGTGTCTATCTACAGTATGGAAGATGATGCTGATGTCTATCTACAGTATGGAAGATGATGATGGTGTCTATCTACAGTATGGAAGATGATGATGATGGTGTCTATCTAGAGTATGGAAGATGATGTTGATGTCTACCTATATTAGCGAAGACAATGATGAAGGTGTCTATCTACAGTAGAGAAGACAATGATGATGGTGACTATCTACTGTATGGAAGATGTAGATGGTGTCTATCTACAGTATGGAAGATGATGCTGATGTCTATCTACAGTAGGGAAGATGATGCTGATGTCTATCTACAGTAGGGAAGATGATGCTGATGTCTATTTACAGTATGGAAGATGATGATGATGTCTATCTACATTAGGAAAGATGATGATGATGATGTCTATCTATTCTATTGAAGATGCTGATGATGTTTATCTACAGTAGGCACGACGATGATGGTGTCTATCTGAAGTATGGAATATGATGATGGTGGCTATCTATAGTAGGTAAGATGCTGATGGTGCCAATCAACAGTATTAAAGATGACAATGATGTTTATCTACAGTATGGAAGATGATGATGGTGTCTATCTACAGGAGGGAAGATGATGATGGTGTCAATCTACAGTAGGGAAGATGGTGATGGTGTCTATCTACTCTATTGAAGATGCTGATGATGTTGATCGACAGTAGGCAAGATGATGATGGTGTCCAGCTGAAGTATGGAATATGATGATGGTGGCTATCTACAGTAGGGAAGATGCTGATGTTGTCAATCAACAGTATTAAAGATGATGATGATGTCTATCTACAGTATGGAAAATGATGAGGATGGTGTCTATCTACAGTATGGAAGATGATTATGATGTCTATCTACAGTAAGGAAGATGATGATGGTGTCCATCTACAGCATGGAAGATGATGATAATGTCTATCCACAGCATCGGAGATGATGATGATGTCTATCTACAGTGGGGAAGATGATGATGGTGTCTATCTACAGTTTGGAAGATGATGATAATGTCTATCTACAGTATGGAAGATGCTGATGGTGTCTATCTACCGTATGGACGATGATGATGGTGTCTATCTAGAGTATGGAAGATGATGTTGATGACTATCTACAGTATGGAAGATGATGATGATGTCTATCTACATTAGGAAAGATGATGATGATGATGATGATGTCTATCTATTCTATTGAAGATGCTGATGATGTTTATCTATAGTAGGCACGACGATGATGGTGTCTATCTGAAGTATGGAATATGATGATGGTGGCTATCTATAGTAGGTAAGATGCTGATGGTGCCAATCAACAGTATTAAAGATGACAATGATGTTTATCTACAGTATGGAAGATGATGATGGTGTCTATCTACAGGAGGGAAGATGATGATGGTGTCTATCTACAGTAGGGAAGATGGTGATGGTGTCTATCTACAGGAGGGAAGATGATGATGGTGTCAATCTACAGTAGGGAAGATGGTGATGGTGTCTATCTACAGTGTGGAACATGATGACGATGTCTATCTACAGTATGGAAGATGCTCATGGTGTCTATTTACAGTATGGAAGATGATGAGAATGTCTATCTACAGTATGGAAGATGATGACGATGACTATCTACTCTATTGAAGATGCTGATGATGTTGATATACAGTCAGCATGATTATGATGGTGTCTATCTGCAGTATGGAAGATGTTGATGGTGTCAATCTACAGTATGGAAGATGATGATGGTGTCTATCTACAGTATGGAAGATGATGCTGATGTCTATCTACAGTATGGAAGATGATGATGGTGTCTATCTACAGTATGGAAGATGATGATGATGGTGTCTATCTAGAGTATGGAAGATGATGTTGATGTCTACCTATATTAGCGAAGACAATGATGAAGGTGTCTATCTACAGTAGAGAAGACAATGATGATGGTGACTATCTACTGTATGGAAGATGTAGATGGTGTCTATCTACAGTATGGAAGATGATGCTGATGTCTATCTACAGTAGGGAAGATGATGCTGATGTCTATCTACAGTAGGGAAGATGATGCTGATGTCTATTTACAGTATGGAAGATGATGATGATGTCTATCTACATTAGGAAAGATGATGATGATGATGTCTATCTATTCTATTGAAGATGCTGATGATGTTTATCTACAGTAGGCACGACGATGATGGTGTCTATCTGAAGTATGGAATATGATGATGGTGGCTATCTATAGTAGGTAAGATGCTGATGGTGCCAATCAACAGTATTAAAGATGACAATGATGTTTATCTACAGTATGGAAGATGATGATGGTGTCTATCTACAGGAGGGAAGATGATGATGGTGTCAATCTACAGTAGGGAAGATGGTGATGGTGTCTATCTACAGTGTGGAACATGATGACGATGTCTATCTACAGTATGGAAGATGCTCATGGTGTCTATTTACAGTATGGAAGATGATGAGAATGTCTATCTACAGTATGGAAGATGATGACGATGACTATCTACTCTATTGAAGATGCTGATGATGTTGATATACAGTCAGCATGATTATGATGGTGTCTATCTGCAGTATGGAAGATGTTGATGTGTCAATCTACAGTATGGAAGATGATGATGGTGTCTATCTACTGTAAGGAAGATGATGATGGTGTCTATCTACAGTATGGAAGATGATGCTGATGTCTATCTACAGTATGGAAGATGATGATGGTGTCTATCTACAGTATGGAAGATGATGATGATGGTGTCTATCTAGAGTATGGAAGATGATGTTGATGTCTACCTACATTAGCGAAGACAATGATGAAGGTGTCTATCTACAGTAGAGAAGACAATGATGATGGTGACTATCTACTGTATGGAAGATGTAGATGGTGTCTATCTACAGTATGGACGATGATGCTGATGTCTATCTACAGTATGGAAGATGATGCTGATGTCTATCTACAGTAGGGAAGATGATGCTGATGTCTATCTACAGTAGGGAAGATGATGCTGATGTCTATCTACAGTAGGGAAGATGATGATGATGTCTGACATGAATCTTGTCATTCATGTGGAAATGACTTATGAAGTAATACTGGGCGGCCTGCTGGTGGCGCTGATCAGGGAGAGTATAAATACTTGTGCACGGGCCCAGCTTGCGTGGGACGTTCTTAACAGGAACTAGTGAAGGACACAACTAGACCTCCATGTTGTAAAACAGTTGATTAAAGATTTCTTTAAAGCTTCGATGAAGTGCGTAGTAGTTTTCTTACGTCAATGTCTATCTAGAGTAGGGAAGATGATGACGATGCCTATCTACTCTATTGAAGATGCTGATGATGTTGATATACAGTAGGCAAAATGATGATGGTGTCTATCTGCAGTATGTAATATGATGTTGATGTCTATCTACAGTGGGGAAGATGATGATGGTATCTATCTACAGGAGGGAAGATGATGATGGTGTCTATCTACAGTATGGAAGATGATGATGGTATCTATCTTCAGTAGGGAAGATGATGATGGTGTCTATCTACAGTATGGAAGATGATGTTGATGTCTATCTACAGTAGGGAAAATGATGATGGTATCTATCAACAGGAGGGAAGATGATGATGGTGTCTATCTACAGTAGGGAAGTTGCTGATGATGTCTATCTACAGTATGGAAGATGATGATGATGTCTATCTTCAGTAGGGAAGATGATGATGGTGTCTATCTACAGTATGGAAGATGATGTTGATGTCTATCTACAGGAGGGAAGATGATGATGGTATCTATCTACAGTAGGGAAAATGATGATGGTATCTATCTACAGGAGGGAAGATGATGATGATGTCTCCCTACAGTATGGAAAATGCTGATGATGTCTCTCTTCAGTAGGGAAGATGATGATGGTGTCTATCTACAGTATGGAAGATGATGAGAATGTCTATCTACAGTAGGGAAGATGATGATGATGACTATCTACTCTATTGAAGATGCTGATGATGTTGATATACAGTAGCCATGATGATGATGGTGTCTATCTGCAGTATGGAATATGATGATGATGTCTATCTACAGTACGAAATATGATGATGTTGTCTATCTACTGTAAGGATGATGATCATGGTGTCTATCTACAATATGGAAGATGATGATGATGGTGTCTATCTAGAGTATGGAAGATGATGTTGATGTCTACCTACAGTAGGGAAGACAATGATGAAGGTGTCTATCTGCAGTAGAGAAGACAATGATGATGGTGTCTATCTACAGTAGGGAAGATGCTCATGGTGCCTACCTACAGTATGGAAGATGATGCTGATGTCTATCTACAGAAGGGAAGATGATGCTGATGTCTATCTACAGTAGGGAAGATCTTGATGATGTCTGACATGAATCTTGTCATTCATGTGGAAATGATTATGAAATAATACTGGGCGGCCTGCTGGTGGCGCTCTCCAGGGAGAGTATACATACTCGGGCATGGGCCCAGCTTGCGTGGGACATTCTTAACAGGAACTAGGAAGGACACAACTGGATCTCCATGTTGTAAAACAGTTGATTAAAGATTTGTTTAACGCTTAGACGAAGTGCCTAGTAGTTTTCTTACGTCAATGTCTATTTACAGTAGGGAAGATGATGATGATGATATCTATCTACTGTATGGAAGATGATGACGATGCCTATCTACTCTATTGAAGATGCTGATGATGTTGATATACAGTAGGCAAGATGATGATGGTGTTGATATACAGTAGGCAAGATGATGATGGTGTCTATCTACAGTATGGAAGATGATGATGATGATATCTATCTACAGTATGGAAGATGATGATGATGTCTATCTACAGCATGGAAGATGATGATGGTGTTTATCTACAGTATGGAAGATGATGCTGATATCTATCTACAGTAGGGAAGATGATGATGATGTCTCTTTACAGCATGGAAGATGATGATGGTGTCTATCTACAGTATGGAAGATGATGATGGTGTCCATCTACAGTATGGAAGATGATGATGGTGTCTATCTACAGTATGGATGATGATGTCTATCTACAGTGTGGAAGTTGATGATGTTGTCTATCTGTAGTATGGAAGAAGATGATGGTGTCAATCTACAGTATGGAAGATGATGATGGTGTCTATCTGTAGTATGGAAGAAGATGATGGTGTCTATCTACAGTATGGAAGATGATGATGGTATCTATCTACAGTATGGAAGATGATGATGGTGTCTATCTAGAGTACGGCAGATGATGTTGATGTCTATCTACAGTAGGGAAGACAATGATGATGGTGTCTATCTACAGTAGAGAAGACAATGATGAGGGTGTCTATCTGCAGTATGAAATAAGATGGTGTCTATCTACAGTATGGAAGATGATAGTGTCTATCTACAGTATGGAACATGATGTTGATGTCTATCTACAGTAGGAAAGATGATGATGGTGTCTATCTACAGTATGGAAGTTGATGATGTCTCTCTACAGTATGGAAGATGATGTTGTCTCTCTACAGTATGGAAGATGATGTCTATCTACAGTATGGAAGATGATGATGATGTCTATCTACAGTATGGAAGATGATGATGGTGTCTATCTACAGTATGGAAGATGATGATGTCTATCTACAGTAGGGAGGATGAAGATGTGTCTATATACAGTAGGGAAGATGACGATGATGTTTATGTACAGTAGGAATGATGATGATGTGTCTATGTATAGTAGGGGAGATGATCATGGTGTCTACCTACAGTATGGAAGATGATGCTGAAGTCCATCTACAATAGGGAAGATGTTGATGATGTCTATTTACAGTATGGAACATGATGAGGATGTCTATCTACAGTAGGGAAGATGATAACAATGTCTATCTACTCTATTGAGGATGCTGATGATGTTGATGTACAGTAGGCAACATGATGATGGTGTCTATCTGCAGTATGGAATATGATGGTGTCTATCTACAGTATGGACGATGATGATGGTGTCTATCGATAGTAGGGAAGATGCTAATGTTGTCTATCAACAGTATGAAAGATGACGATGATGTCTCTCTACAGTATTTAAGATGATGATGGTGTCTCTCTACAGTATGGAAGATGATGATGTCGCTCTACAGTATGGAAGATGATCATGAGGTCTGTCTACAGTATAGAAGATGGTGAATGTCTGCCTACAGTAGGGAAGATGAAGATGTGCCGATATTCAGTAGGGAAGAGGACGATGATGTCTATGTAGTTTACGAAAGATGATGATGTGTCTATGTATAGTAGGAAAGATGATGATGGTATCTATCTACAGTAGGGAAGTTGCTCATGGTGTCTACCTACAGTATGGAAGATGATGCTGAAGTCTATCTACACTTGGGAAGATGATGATGATAACTATCTACTCTACTGAAGATGCCGATGATGTTGATATATAGTAGGCAAGATGATGATGGTGTCTATCTGCAGTATGAAAGATGATGATGATGTCTATCTACAGTATGGAAGATTTTGATGATGTCTATCTACAGTATGGAAGATGATGGTTTCTATCTGCAGTATAAAAGATGATGATGGTTTGTATCTGCAGTATGGAAGATGATGATGACTATCTACAGCAGGGAAGATGATGATGTGTCTATATAGAGTAGGGAATATGACGATGATGTCTATGTACAGTAGGGAAGATGGTGATGTGTCTATCTACAATAGGGAAGATGCTGATGGTGTCTACCTACAGTATGGAAGATGATGCTGAAGTCTATCTACAGTAGGGAAGATGTTGATGTCTTTTTACAGTATGGAACATGATGAGGATGTCTATCTACAGTAGGGAAGATGATGATGATGATGTCTATCTACAGTATGGAAGATGATGATTTCTATCTACAGTATGGAAGATGATGATGGTGTCTATCCACAGTATGGAAGATGATGATAGTGTCTATCTAGAGTATGGAAGATGATGATGATGTCTATCTACAGTATGGAAGATGCTGATGGTGTCTATCTACAGTGTAGAAGATGATGATGGTGTCTATCTACAGTATGGAAGATGATGATGATGTCTATCTAGATTATGGGAGATGATGATGATGTCTATCTACAGTATGGAAGATGCTGATGGTGTCTATCTACAGTATGGAAGATGATGATTTCTATCTACAGTATGGAAGATGATGATGGTGTCTATCCACAGTATGGAAGATGATGATAGTGTCTATCTAGAGTATGGAAGATGATGATGATGTCTATCTACAGTATGGAAGATGCTGATGGTGTCTATCTACAGTGTAGAAGATGATGATGGTGTCTATCTACAGTATGGAAGATGCTGATGATGTCTATCTAGATTATGGGAGATGATGATGATGTCTATCTACAGTATGGAAGATGCTGATGGTGTCTATCTACAGTATGGAAGATGCTGATGGTGTCTATCGACAGTATGGACGATGATGATGGTGTCTATCTGCAGTATGGAAGGTGCTGATGGTGTCTATCTACAGTATGGAAGATGATGATGTTGTCTATCTACAGTATGGAAGATGATGATGACGTCTTTCTACAATATGGAAGATGATGATGTGTCTATCTACAGTAAGGAAGATGATGATGTGTCTATGTACAGTAGGGAAGATGATGATTGTGTCTATCTACAGCAGGGAAGAGGGCATGTTGTCTACCTACAGTATTGAAGATGATGCTGGTGTCTATCTACAGAAGGGAAGATGTTGATGTTGTCTATTTACAGTATGGAAGATGATGATGGTGTCAATTTATGGTATAGAAGATGATGATGGTGACTATCTACAGTATGGAAGATGATGATGGTGTCTATCTTCAGTATGGAAGATGATGTTGATATCTATCTGCAGTAGGGAAGACAATCATGATGCTGCCTATCTACAATTGAGAAGACAATGATGATGGTGTCTATCTACAGTATGGATGATGATCATGTCTAGCTACAGTATGGAAGATAATGACGATGACTATCTACACTATTGAAGATGCTGATGATGTTGATCTACAGTAGGCAAGATGATGATGGTGTCTCTCTGAAGTATGTAATATGATGAAGTTGTCTGTCTACAGTAGGGAAGATGCTGATTGTGTCAATCAACAGTTTGGAAGATTATGATGGTGTCTATCTACAGTATGGAAGGTGATGTTGGTGTCTATCTACAGTATGGAAGATAATGATGGTGTCTATCTACAGTATGGAAGACGATGATGATGGTGTCTATCTAGAGTCTGGAAGATGATGTTGATGTCTATCTATAGTAATGAAGATGATGATGGTGTCTATCTACATCATGGAAGATGATGATAATGTCTATCTACAGTATCGAAGATGATGATGCAGTCTATCTACAATATGGAAGATGAAGAGGATGTCTATGTACAGTAGGGAAGATGATGATGATGATATCTATCTACAGTATGAAAGATGATGATGGTGTCCATCTAACGTATGGAAGATGATGATGGTGTCCATCTACAGTAGGAAAGATGATGATGGTGTCTATCGACAGTATGGAAGATGATGATGGTGTCTAGCTACAGTATGGAAGATGATGATGGTGTCTTTCTACAGTATGGAAGATGATGATGATGTCTATCTACAGTATGGAAGATGATGATGGTGTCTATCTACAGTATGAAAGATGATGATTATATCTATCTACAGTATGGAAGATGATGATGGTGTCTATCTACAGTATGGAAGGTGATGATGATTTCTATCTACAGTATGGAAGATGATGGTGGTGTCTATCTACAGTATCGAAGATGATGATTATGTCTATCTACAGTACGGAAGATGATGATGGTTTCTATCTACAGTATGAAAGTTGCTGATGATGTCGATCTGCAGTATGGAAGTTGCTGATGAAAATATATATCTACAGTAGGTAAGGTGATGACCGTGTCTATCTACAGTAGGGAAGCTGTTGATGTTGTCTTTCTATAGTATGGAAGATGATGATGTTGTCTATCTACAGTAGGAAGAAGTTGATGTTGTCTTTCTACAGTATGGAAGCTGATGATGGTATCTATCTACAGTATGGAAGATGCTGATGACGTCTATCTACAGTATGGAATATGTTGATGGTGTCTATCACAGTATGGAAGACGATGATGATGTCTCTCTACAGTATGGAAGATGATGATGTATACCGACAGTAGGGAAGATGAAGATGTGTCTATGTACAGTAGGGAAGATGACGATGATGTCGATGTACATGAGGAAAGATGATGATGTGTCTATGTATAGTAAGGAAGATGATGATTTGCCTATCTACAGTAGGGAAGATGCTTATGGTGTCTACCTAGAGTATGGAAGATGATGCTGAAGTCTATCTACAGTAGGGAAGATGATGATGATGATATCTATCTACAGTATGGAAGATGATGATGAAGTCTATCTACAGTAGGGAAGAAGATTATGATGACTATCTACACTATTGAAGATGCTGATGATGTTTATATACAGTAGGCATGATGATGATGGTGTCTATCTGCAGTATGGAATATGATAATCGTGTCAATCTACAGTATGAAAGAATATGATGGTTTCTATCTATAGTATGGAAGAAGATGATGGTTTCTATCAACATTATGAAAGCTGACGATGATGCCTATCTACAGTATGGAAGATGATGATGATGGTGTCTATCTACAGTATGGAAGGTGCTGATGATATCTGCCCAAAGTATGGAAGATGCTGATGGTGTCTATCTACAGTAGGGAACATGTTGATGTTGTCTTTCTACAGTATGGAAGCTGATGATGGTTTTTTATCTGCAGTATGCAAGATAATGATGATGTCTTTCTACAATATGGAAGATGTTGATGTGTCTATCTACAGCAGGGAAGATGATGATGATGTCTATGTACAGTAGGGAAGATGATGATGTGTCTATGTACAGTAGGGAAGATGATGATTGTGTCTATCTACAGTCGGGAAGATGCTCATGGTGTCTATCTACAGTATAGAAGCTGATGATGGTGTCTATCTACAGTATGGAAGATGATGATGGTGTCTATCTACAGTATGGAAGATGATGATGGTGTCTATCTACAGTATGGAAGATGCTGATGATGTCTAGCTACAGTATGGAAGATGATGATGGTGTCTATCTGCAGTATAGAAGGTGATGATGGTGTCTATCTGCAGTATGGAAGATGATGATGGTTTCTAGCTGCAGTATGAAAACTGCTGATGATGTCGATCTGCAGTATGGAAGTTGCTGATGATAATGTATATCTACAGTAGGTAAGGTGTTGATGTTGTCTTTCTACAGTATTGAAGAAGATGATGGTGTCTATCTACAGTATGGAAGCTGATGATGGTATCTATATACAGTATGGAAGATGCTGATGATGTCTATCTACAGTATGGAAGATGTTGATGGTGTCTATCTACAGTATGGAAGACGATGATATTGTCTCTCTACAGTATGGAAGATGATGATGTCTACCTACAGTAGGGAAGATGAAGATGTGTCTATGTACAGTAGGGAAGATGATGATGATGTCTATGTACATTAGGAAAGATGATGATGTGTCTATGTATAGTAGGGAAGATGATGATGTGCCTATCTACAATAGGAAAGAAGCTCATGGTGTCTACCTAGAGTATGGAAGATGATGCTGAAGTCTATCTACAGTAGGGAAGATGATGATGATGATGATGATATCTATCTACCGTATGGAAGATGATGCTGAAGTCTATCTACAGTAGGGAAGATGATGATGATGACTATCTACTCTATTGAAGATGCTGATGATGTTGATATACAGGAGGCAAGATGGTGATAGTGTCTATCTGCAGTATGGAATATGATGATGATGTCTATCTACAGTATGGAAGATGATGATGGTGTCTATCTACAGTATGGAAGATGATGATGATGTCTATCTACAGTATGGATGATGATGATGTCTATCTACAGTATGGATGATGATGATGTCTATCTACAGTACGGAAGATGATGATGATGTCTATCTACAGTATGGATGATGATGATGTCTATCTACAGTATGGATGATGATGATGTCTATCTACAGTATGGATGATGATGATGTCTATCTACAGTACGGAAGATGATGATGTCTATCTACAGTACGGAAGATGATGATGATGTCTATCTACAGTATGGATGATGATGATGTCTATCTACAGTATGGAAGCTGATGATGGTGTCTATCTACAGTATGGAAGATGATGATGGTGTTTATCTGCAGTATGGAAAATGATGATGATGTCTATCTACAGTATGGAAGATGATGATGTGTCTATATACAGTAGGGAAGATGACGATGATGTCTATGTACAGTAGGAAATATGATGATGTGTCTATCTACAGTAGGAAAGATGATGATGGTGTCTATCTACAGTATGGAAGATTTTGATGATGTCTATCTACAGTATGGAAGATTTTGATGATGTCTATCTGCAGTATGGAAGATGAGGATGGTTTCTATCTGCAGTATGAAAGTTGCTGATGATGTCGATCTCCAGTATGGAAGTTGCTGATGATAATGTATATCTACAGTAGGGAAGATGATGACCGTGTCTATCTACAGTAGGGAAGATGTTGATATTGTCTTTCTATAGTATGGAAGCTGATGATGGTATCTATCTACAGTATGGAAGATGCTGATGATGCCTATCTACAGTATGGATGATGATGATGGTGTCTATCTACAGTATGGATGACGATGATGATGTCTCCCTACAGTATGGAAGATGATGATTGCGTCTATCTACAGTAGGCAAGATGCTCATGGTGTCTACTTACAGTATGGAACATGATGCTGTTGTCTATTTACAGTCTGGAAGATGATGATGGTGTCAATCTAAGGTATGGAAGATGATGATGGTGTCTATCTGCAGTATGGAAGATGATGATGATGGTGTCTATCTTCAGTATGGAAGATGATGATGGTGTCTATCTGCAGTATGGAAGATGATGATGATGTCTATCTACAGTATGGAAGATGATGATGGTGTCTATCTACAGTATGGAAGATGATGCTGAAGTCTATTTACATTAGCGAAGATGTTGATGATGTCTATTTACAGTATGGAACATGATGAGGATGTCTATCTATAGTAGGGAAGATGATAACGATGTCTATCTGCTCTATTGAAGATGGTGATGATGTTGATCTACAGTAGGCAAGATGATGATGGTTTCTATCTACAGCTTGGAAGCTGATGATGGTGTATATCTACAGTATGGAAGATGATGATGATGTCTATCTACAGTATGGAGGATGATGATGATGTCTATCTACAGTATGGAAGATGATGATGATGGTGTCTATCTAGAGTATGGAAGATGATGATGGTGTCTATCTAGAGTATGGAAGATGATGATGGTGTCTATCTACAGTATCGATGATGATGATGATGATCTCTATCTACAGTAGGGAAGATGATGATGGTGTCTATCTTCAGTGTGGAAGATGATGATGGTGTCTATCTACAGTATGGAAGATGATGCTGGTTTCTATCTGCAGTGCGGAAGTTGCTGATAATGTGTATCTACAGTAGGTAAGATGTTGATGTTGTCTTTCTACAGTATGGAAGATGCTGATGATGTCTATCTACAGTATGGAAGATGATGATGGTGTCTATCTACAGTATGGAAGATGCTCATGATGTCTATCTACAGTATGGAAGATGATGCTGGTGTCTATCTACAGTAGGGAAGATCATGATGATGTCTATTTACAGGATGGAAGATGATGATGGTGTCTATCTACAATATGGAAGATGATGATGGTTTCTATCTACAGTATGGAAGATGATGGTGGTGTATATCTGCAGTATGGAAGGTGCTGATGGTGTCTATCTACAGTATGGAAGATGATGATGGTGTCTATCTACAATATGGAAGATGCTCATGGTGTCTACCTACAGTATGGAATATGATGCTGGTGTCTATCCACAGTAGGGAAGATGATGATGGTGTCTATCTACAGTATGGAAGATGATGATGATGTCTATCTACAGTTTGGAAGATGATGATGGTGTTGTCCATCTAGAGTATGAAAGTTGATGTTGATGTCTATCTACAGTAGGGAAGTCAATGATTATGGTGTCTATCTACAGTAGAGAAGACAATGATGATGGTGTCTATCTGCAGTATGAAATATGATGATTTCTATCTACAGTATGGAAGATGATGATCATGTCCAGCTACAGTATGGAAGATGATGATGGTGTCTATCTACTCTAATGAAGATGCTGATAATGTTGATCTACAGTAGGCAAGATGATGATGGTGTCTATCTGAAGTACTGAATATGATGATGGTGGCTATCTACAGTAGGGAAGATGCTGATGGTGTCAATCATCAGTATTAAAGATGACGATAATGTCTAGCTACAGTATGGTGGATGATGATGATGTCTATCTACAGTATGGAAGATGATGATGATGTTTTCTATCTAGTGTATGGAAGATGATGATAATGTCTATCTACAGTACTGAAGATGAAGATGATGTCTATCTACAGTAGGGAATATGATGAGGATGTCTATCTACAGTAGGGAAGATGATGATGATGATATCTATCTTCAGCATGGAAGGTGATGATAATGTCTATCTACAGTATGGATGATGATGATGATGGTGTCTATCTAGAGTATGGAAGATGATGTTGATGGCTATCTACAGTAGGGAAGATGATGATGGTGTCTATCTAGAGTATGGAATATGAAGAGGATATCTATCTACAGTAGGGTAGATGATGATGACATCTATCTACAGTATGGGAGATGATGATGATGGTTTTTATCTGCAGTCGGGAAATTGCTGATGAAGTCTATCTACAGTATGGAAGATGATGATGGGGTCTATCTTCAGTGTGGAAGATGAAGATGATGTCTATCTACAGTATGGAATATGCTGATGATAATGTCTATCTACAGTTTGGAAGATGTTGAAGATGTCTATCTACAGTATGGAAGATGATGAGGTATCTGTCTACAGTATGGAAGATGATGATGGTGTCTATCTACAGTATGGAAGATGATGATGTCTATCTACAATAGGGAAGATGAAGATGTGTCTATATACAGTAGGGAAGATGACGATGATGTATATGTACAGTAGGAAAGATGATGATGTGTCTATCTAAGGTAGCGAAGATGCTCATGGTGTCTACCTACAGTATGGAAGATGAGGCTGAAGTCTATCAACAGTAGGGAAGATGATGATGATGATATCTATCTACAGTATGGAAGATGATGACGATTACTATCTACTCTATTGAAGATGCTGATGATATTGATCTACAGTAGGCAAGATGCTGATTCTGTCAATCAACAATATGAAAGATGACGATGATGTCTATCTACAGTATGGAAGATGATGAGGATGTCGATCTACAGTAGGAGAGATGATGATGGTGTCTATCTACAGTACGGAAGATGATGTTGATGTCTATCTACAGTATCGAAGATGATGATGATGTCTATCTACAGTATTGAAGATGATGACGGTGTGTATCTACAGTATGGAAGATGATGATGGCTCTCTGCAGTATGGAAGATGATTATGATGTCTCTACATTTTGGAAGATGATGATGATGTCTCTACAGTATGGAAGATGATGATGTCTATCTACAATAGGGAAGATGAAGATGTGTCTATATACAGTAGGGAAGATGACAATGATGTCTATGTACAGTAGGAAAGATGATGATGTGTCTATGTATAGTAGGGAAGATGATGATGTGTCTATCTAAGGTAGGGAAGATGCTCATGGTGTCTACCTACAGTATGGAAGATGAGGCTGAAGTCTATCTACAGTAGGGAAGATGATGATGATGATATCTATCTACAGTATGGAAGATGATGACGATGACTATCTACGCTATTTAAGATGCTGATGATGTTGATATACAGTAGGCAAGATGATGATGGTGTCAATCTACAGTGTAGAAGATGATGATGGTGTCTATCTGCCATGTGGAATATGATGATGGTGTCTATCTACAGTATGGAAGATGATGATGGTGTCTATCTACAGTATGGAAGATGATGATGGTGTCTATCTACAGTATGGAAGATGGTGATCGTGTCTAGCTGCAGTATGGAAGACGATGTCGGTGTCTATCTACAGTATGGAAGATGATGATGATGACTATCTACTCTATTGAAGATGCAGATGATGTTGACCTACAGTAGGTAAGATGCTGATGGTGTCAATCAACAATATGAATGATGACGATGATGTCTATCTACAGTATGGAAGATGATGATGGTGTCTACCTAGAGTATGGAAGATGATGATAATATCTATCTACAGTATCGAAGATGATGAGGATGTCTATCTACCGTTGGGATAGATGATAATGATGATATCTATCTGCAGTATGGAAGGTGATGATAATGTCTATCTACAGTATGGAAGATGATGATGATGGTGTCTATCTAGAATATGGAAGATGATGTTGATGGCTATCGTCAGTTGGGAAGATGATGATGATGTCTATCTGCAGTATTTAAGATGATGTTGATGTCTATCTACAGTGGGGAAGATGATGATGATGTCTATCTGCAGTATTTAAGATGATATTGATTTCTATCTACAGTAGGGAAGATGATGATGGTGTCTATCGTCAGTGTCGAAGATGCTGATGATGCCTATCTACAGTATGGAAGATGCTGATGATGTCTATCTACAGTATGGAAGATGATTTTTAATATCTGCAGTATGGAAGTTGCTTATGATAATGTATTTCTACTGTAAGTAAGATCATGATGGTGTCTATCTGCAGTAGGGAAAATGTTGATGTTGTCTTTCTACCAGATGGAAGATGATGATGGTGTCTATCTATAGTATGGAAGATGATGATGATGTCTTTCTGCAGTATGGAAGATGATGATGATGTCTATCTACATTATGCAAGATGAAGATGATGTATATCTACAGTAGGGAAGATGATGATGTTCTATCTACCATAGGGAAGATGATGATGGTGTCTATCTACAGTAGGGAAGATGATCATGGTGTCTACCTACAGTATGGAAGATGATGCTGATGTCTATCTACAGTAGGGAAGATGATGATGATGTCTATTTACAGCATGGAAGATGATAAGGATGTCTATCTACAGTAGGGAAGATGATGATGGTGTCTATCTACAGCATGGAAGATGATGCTGATGTCTATCTACAGTAGGGAAGATGATGATGATGGTGTCTATCTCGAGTATGGAAGATGATGTTGATGTCTAGCTACAGTAGGGAAGACAATGATGATGGTGTCTATCTACAGTAGAGAAGACAATGATGATGGTGTCTATCTGCAGTATGAAATATGTTGGTTTCTATCTACAGTATGGAAGATGATGATGGTGTCTAGCTACAGTATGGAAGATGATGACGATGTCTATCTACACTATTGAAGATGCTGATGATGTTGACCGACAATAGGCCAGATGATGATGGTGTCTATCGGCAGTCTGGAATATGATGATGGTGTCTATCTACAGTAGGGAAGATGCTGATGGTGTCACTCAACAGTATGAAAGATGACGATGATGTCTAGCTGCAGTATGGAAGCTGATGATGGTTTCTACCTGCAGTAGAAATGATGATGATGATGGTGTATATTTATAGTATTCAAGATGATGATGGTTTCTATCCACAGTATGGAAGATGATGATGTCTAGCTACAGTATGGAAGATGATGATGGTGTCTATCTACAGTATTGAAGAATGATGAATGCACTTCTGCACAGCATGAAAAGATGTTGATTGTGTCTGTCTATGGTAGTAAAATATTTTAATGGTTTATACTTTCCTCATCATTATTTAGAGATATTATTATTGGTGTGGGATAACGATGGGGAATTATCTGGCAGAGCCACAGGTCAATGTCATCTATAAGCAGTCGGAGCACATCCTACCCACTGTAATATACAGAACCACCTATTCAACACGAACAGGAATATGCCTGTATTATACACATAAGGAAACTCTACATAGTCATGGAGAAGAGTAATCCAGTGTAACTCCTGCAATATGATACCTTAGGTCTTACTGTTCCTCCATGGCATGCTGACTTCCTCTGACACATTATACAGCATTCCATAGTTATCATCTAGGGTGTGTGGGTAACAGTGAGTACAGTCATAGACTTCACATTTTGAATTGATTCACCAATGGTCCATTGTGATTCACAATGTCTCCACCAATAGGTCTCCCTGACTTAACTTTGAATTTTCCACTGGTTCATCTCCAATAACCCAGGGTTCAATCACCTTCATTCTACATACAGGAGCTGACAGTGTATATATGAAGATGGCTCAAAAAGGGTTTTAAAATTTTTTAAGTACATTGTGCAGGCAACAATCAACACTGAAAAAAGCAGATGAGTTAAATCAGGAAATAACAATTAGGTGACGCCAAGCTTTAATTTTAAGAGTGTATAGCTTGCAAGCGTAAGTAAAGACTGGGGCAGAAATTCGGGTCTCCACGGTTGAGTACGCGCTGTGTACTCACCTGTAGACCCAACGAAAGTGCCGGTTTCGCGCATGCACTGCGCATGCGCTGGAAACCGGAACTTCCGTTCTCTTGAAGGAAGGGGTTCAGAGGTCAAACGCGTGCGCCGGAGAGGCAGCGCGCACGCAGCGAACTTCCGTTTTTTTTTACAGGTTTTGAAGTGAGGGTAAGTCCCTGGCAGCTGCGCGGGGAAAAAGCAGGCGCAAGGCCTGCTTTTAACAAGGTAAGTGGTGAATTAAGTGAAATTTAAACATTTTTTCCACAGGTTTATCTTTTTTAAATACTTTAAAGAAAGGTAAGTTTATTTTTAGCCCCGTTAAAAACTGTAATTATTTTTTTCAAAAATTTTAATTTTTGTTTAAAATAGTTAATTCATGCAATTTATAGTTATTTTAAAAATGTGATTTTAAAAAAAAATTATTTTAAGTTTTAGTTAGGTTTTGGGGGGTGATCTCTATTCATAGATTTGACAGGTCTTCCTGTCAAATCTATGAATGGAGATTCCCTGCTCCGATTGGCTCTCCATGGCCCACGTGATTCCAGGTGACGCTTCGAACTAACTGCGCCCCTGGGATACGCAAGCACTGCACACCGGCAGCTGGAGGAGGCCCAGGATTGGAATCCCACGCGGGCCCACAGCACAATGGCAGGCGCGCTAGGTAAGTGAAGGTCGGGGGCTTGCACCCGCGGGAAGCCTCCGACTCGAATTTCTGGACCATTGAGTTGCACAGTTTTGAGGCCATGGTAAATAATGAGTTTGTTGTGTGAAGTGCTGATTTCCACACAGTGGGTCAAGTTGATTATACATGTACCAAATTATTAGTAACTATGAAATCTCACTTACTGAGTCCCTTTGTGATCCAAGAAAGTTTCTGCTCCGAAAAGGTGGCGTGAGGTTTGATGAAGTCCTCCACAGTGACGGCCGCTAGTGCATTGATACTGGAGGAGACCGTACTAGATAGATCAATGGGAAAGAATTAGTGCTATGATACTGGAGGAGAGAGAACAGGAGACAGATCAATGTCGGGAATCAGGGCACTGATACGGGAGGAGACAATATGTTGAATATATTCAAGGTTGAGATAGATAGATTTTTGGACTCTCGGGAATCAAGGGATACGGGGATTGGGCAGGAGAGTGGAGTTGAGGTCAAAGATCAGCCATGATCTTATTGAATGGCGGAGCAGGCTGGAGGGGCCGTATGGCCGACTCCTGCTCCTATTTCTTATGTTCTTATGAGTCAGGGCATTGATACTGGAGGGGACATTACTAGAGACAGATCAATGGGAAGGAATCAGGAAATCGACGATTGTTTGATGGAGACAGACGTACCTCAAAGTCCCACTGTATGCAGCTGCAACAAAGAGTCCCGGGACACCAGGATAGTCCCTCAGAATATCCATCACCAGGTACGGGAGCAACTAATACACAAGAATATGATATAATCAGAGACAGCACACTAAGACACATTTACAGGGAACTCTGCCCATCCTAGACGGTACAGCGAACTCCCAGGGAATACTGTCCATCCCATTCCTGTTCCTCCTGGCTCCACAGAAACAAAACTATAAGTTAAGTTTTGCCTCCAGCAGTCCCCTTAAGAGCCACGGAAGACCCAGGTTAACTGGGAGGAGCACACACGCGACAAGCTCCACCCAGTGGAGGATGAATTTGGAGCAGGGTCCTAAAACAGCTGTTCGGACCCTGATTTGCATATGCAAGGCGCCTATTGCCTGTTATGGGTGGGCGCCTGGGATGCTTGAAAGTGGCCGACTTCCAATTTGGCACCTGGCACACTACCAGGGCAGATTGGGCGCGAGAGGTTATGAAGCAAAATTTGTTTTTGCTCTTTTGTTCACCAAAAAAATGGGCGCGACGAAGTCCAATTTCTCGCTCCCCTAACTGTACAGAGTGGTGGAGGTGAATTGGCCGCACATCACTGTTGAGGTCTTACCTGGTCTGGTGCTTTGACTATTTTCGCTGTTAAGGGGTCGCACTGGTAATAAATGGAGTACATAGTGAGCCCAGTGAACACTGCACATATGGCTGTCAACCACAGGCCAATCATGTTGAAGTACAGAGATCTGAAAGAATCCAAAGAATCTGTCTGAGAAACGGCAGCTTCAAGGGACAGGAAGTGAATGCCTCATACATGCTGGGGAGACGTTGCTTGTTCAAACCCAATACATACAAGAAAACCGAGATTGCACAGGTGTAGAGGGTCAATAAGAGGGAGCCTCAGCCCTGGGCCATTTGCATACTGTCCCCAGACACCAGCTTCAGAGCTCACGACAAGTCACTACTCAGAGGCTGAGGGAGAGCTCGTGTGTCAGCCTGTTCTCCAGCCCCTCTGTCCTCCTGCCCTCCCCACTGTAGATATCACACAGCACAAAGGGGTAAATGCAGAGAAACGTTTTTAAAAAGATCCTCATACCAAAGAAACAATAAAAGACTCAAACCTTGCAGTGACTGCGAACTTATCAGAGGCTCTAATGCCTGGACACTTGTGATGGCATAAAAGCCATATTCATTTTAAGGTGCCTAGATCAATCACATCAGTGAGTCCTGATCAATGTGTGTTGCGTGTAGATCTATCACAATAGTGAGTCCTGAGCTGTCCCTCAACGTGTTTCTGAATTCGTAACATAAGCCTTGAGCAGTATGATTGAATCAATTTGTGGGCTGGAGTTTCCTGCACCTCCTGCACTGTATTACAAACAGGATAGAGTTCGGGGAATTGGGGGGCGGACGGGGTGGGGGGCGGGGGGCGGGTGCTGTGGTGGGGGACGTGAAGATTTTGGGCAAAACAAGGTGTGTTTGTTTATTTCTATCATATCACACTCTGCCTGAGGGCCTGTGACATAGCCACGAGTTACAGCTGAGCCCCTCGGCAACTGTGCCACACCCTCCAATAGACCCAGGCAAGTGCTGAGCTGCTACTTACAGTTTAGCCTCACGCTGGTTTTTACAGGCGATGTACCGCTGAACCTGAGATTGATTGATGCCATAAATCGCCGTCCACATAAAACTGCCACCGACTACGATTGTCCAGAAGGTGTGTCGTCTTAACGGATCCGGGTCAAAGCTGGGAAGAGACAGGACACAGTGGTGAGGGGCCATCGCCTGAAATTGCTTTAGGCTCATCGCTGGGGTAACGGGACAAGCAAAGTTCTATAACTACCCTCACTGGAACACAGTAGCAACAGCCAAGCCCTTTATAGTCCAGAGCATGAGCGCATGATCTGGGCTATTAGTACAGTGCAGTACTGAGGGAGTGCTGCCTTGTTCAATGGACCATCCTTCTGACCATTTAATTCTGGCTCTGTCTGCCTGTTCTGACAGTTCAGTTCAGGATGTTTAAAAAAAGACTTGTATTTATATAGCACTTTTCACAACTTCAGGACGTCCCAAAGCGCTTTACAGCTAATTAAGTACTTTTGAAGTATACTCCCCTGCTCTTTGAATAGGGCCATGGGATCTTTTACGTCCAACTGAGAGAGCAGATGGGGCCTTGGTTTAATGTCTCATCTGAAAGACAGCACCTCCAACAGTGCAGCACTCCCTCAGCACTGCACTGAAGTGTCACCCTGGATTATGGGCTTAAATCTCTGGAGTGTGACTCGATCGTATAACATAATTTGAATATGATCAGGAATTTCTTGCAGTGTCAATACCACAAAAACACTGATCATTTCCTCTTTTCTCTGTTTGTGGGATCTTGCCATGTGCAAAATGGCTGCTATATTTGCCGGCATAACAGTCATTGCACTTCAGAATTATTAAATGTGTGATGAGAGAAGGAATCATATCAACGTAGTCCTTCTATGTTTCCCTTTATGTTTCAATGAAGGATGCCCGGTTAACATACACCCTAGCTCAGTATCCTAACTCTCCCATTGTATCATCCCTCAGTACCCTAACTCTCCCATTGTATCATCCTTCAGTACCCTAACTCTCCCATTATATCATCCCTCAGTACCCTAACTCTTCCATTGTATCATCTCTCAGTACCCTAACTCTCCCATTATATCATCCCTCAGTACCCTAACTCTCCCATTATATCATCCCTCAGTACCCTAACTTCCCATTATATCATCCCTCAGTACCCTAACTCTCCCATTATATCATCTCTCAG
The DNA here is from genome assembly GCA_030390025.1 of Squalus acanthias. Classification (NCBI taxonomy): domain Eukaryota; kingdom Metazoa; phylum Chordata; class Chondrichthyes; order Squaliformes; family Squalidae; genus Squalus; species Squalus acanthias. The sequence continues at coordinate 47,968,067 of CM059441.1, read as the reverse complement.
TACCCTAACTTCCCATTATATCATCCCTCAGTACCCTAACTCTCCCATTGTATCATCCCTCAGTACCCTAACTCTCCCATTGTATCATCCCTCAGTACCCTAACTCTCCCATTATGTCATCCTTCAGTACTCTAACTCTCCCATTATATCATCCCTCAGTACCCTAACTTCCCATTGTATCATCCCTCAGTACCCTAACTCTCCCATTATGTCATCCTTCAGTACCCTAACTCTCCCATTATGTCGTCCTTCAGTACCCTAACTCTCCCATTATATCATCCCTCAGTACCCTAACTCTCCCATTGTATCATCCCTCAGTACCCTAACTCTCCCATTATATCATCCCTCAGTACCCTAACTCTCCCATTATATCATCCTTCAGTACCCTAACTCTCCCATTATATCATCCCTCAGTACCCTAACTCTCCCATTATATCATCCCTCAGTACCCTAACTTCCCATTATATCATCCCTCAGTACCCTCACTCTCCCATTGTATCATCCAGATGCATATTGGAATAATGTGCTTAAGTATTACTCTGCTTGGTAGATTATTCCGCATATTTTTTGCTCTCTGTTTTAAAACTATTGGGGTTATTTTAACTAAATCGCGTTCCTTGAGAAAGCCTTGCCTGTTGCGAGTGCTTGTCAGTAATTCAGGCATGCAGTCTCCACCATCTTCTGCCCATTCATTTAACAGACAATGTCTGCTCCTGAGTTATTTGTGCTCCCTGTGAGAGGCGCTCACTGGTGGGAGCAAGATTTTACAAAATGTTCCCTCATTTTCATTTATTTAAACTGATACCGGCTGCTATTATTTTCCTGGGTAAATTTGAAGTAACCTTCTGGGTTTCATTAGACTACATCATGTAACATTTTCTATACCTCTGTGAGGCACCTCTTCTCTCCACATTGGAGTGCTTGATCATCTCTGCTCTTTCTCCAAAGCCAAGACAATTAAGTTGCTCTTTTCAAAGAAAAAATACATAACATTGCAGAATTTGTTGTCAAAAACCAGTGAAACATTTTCAAGTAATTCCAAGATTCTAGTTGATCAGAGTCAATTTTGACTTTATTGGGCTGAACTTCACTTCATGCGACCCTGGCACTAGCACACTGCCATTTCCTGGAGTGCCTCTCATTATGTATGCAAGGCTGGCTAACAGCAATAAAAACATTGGTGAATGGTTTACTGGCACTGGGCGGGTGGGAAATCAAGTTGTACCAAAGCATTTAAAAAGCTACAGATGATTAAAGGGGAAAACATGTAGGAATTCTGGAATATACAGAGGAAGAGAAAGTAAGCTAGCCTGTCTGAAGGAGGAGCAGCCTCTGGGGGGAGGGGGGTCAGCAGACGGAAGGACCCCCGAGTTTTCTGAAGCGAGAAATTGTCTATCCCTAGCTCACTCCCAGACAGACGGCTACAAGTCTAAGTACTGGCACTGCCCATTCCTAACCCACTTCCAGACAGGTACAAATCTGACTGTAAAATCATCGAACCCCTAGGATGAAACTACTCTCCTCTCCCTGCCAACATATTCCCAACCCCCAAAAGATAAATGTCAGTGTCGTACTCCCAGAAGTTGAGTCTCCCTCCATGATATGAGATATTCCAGATCTGTTCGAAGCCTCCTTGGACCACCACGCCTCGGATTATCACCGCCAAAAACCCAGAGATCATAATCCCCATCTGGAACACATCAGTCCATACCACGGCTTTCAGACCACCCTAAAAACACAAGAGGTAGTGAACACAGCATCCGTTATATCTGGTATCTAAACAGAAAGCGCAGGTCGGTCAACTTCTGAGCATCTTTCTGAGAACATGACAGGCACGTATGTGCCATGCCTCCAGATGGAACAGCATACACATCGTTACATGTGCTTTCCCTGGGTAATCTAGGGAAAGCACTAACAAAGCAGTCGTGTTTGTGGAACCTTCCTACCCTACCAAATCAAAATGGTGGAAGCGTGTGATTTTGCCACAGATGAATTCTCGCACGACAAAGCCATTAGTGCAAATGAATAGAAACTAATAGCCCAATTGTTATATCACTCCATTCACACTTTAGGATCTGTGTAAATGACAGGGCGGGGGGTATTTTTTTCATCACATGCAGAGTGTGACAGCTTTTATAAAATGGCACAGAAGAGATTTGGGAAAACTCATTTCATTGACTGCCTGATAAGCATGGCTTTTCCGATTGGGCACACCACAATCTTCCAATCGGATGAAACTGTGAATTTTCCATTTGCACCGACCCAATTTTCCACCATCAGTTCAAGAAGGGCAGGAAGCATCCGGGCAATTTAGCACAATTCCACCCAAAGGATGCTGGGTTGTTTCCCTTTCTTGCCCATTGTCATGTTTTTTCACTTATTACACAAGATATTTCCTCATGTTTGGTGTCACCAGCCACTCCCTATTCAGACCTCATATCCCCTATGATCTGCAGCATGCACTTTCCTGGCCAATATCTAGGTAAACAATAGTGAGATGTAGCAATCGTAATTTGGGTACCAGCTGCTGCCATGTGATTCTCCTGTCCCACCAAACAGCAGACTGGATAAACAGAAGAAATAGGAGCAGGAGTAGCCATACGGCTTCTCGAGCCTGCTCCGCCATTCAATAAGATCATGACTGAACTTTTACATCAACTCCTCTTTCCTGCCCGATCCCCATTTCCCTTGATTCCCTTTGTGTCCAAAAATCTATCGATCTCAGTCTTGAATATACTCAATGACTCAGCACCCAAAGATTCACAACCCTCCGAGTGAAGAAATTCTTCCTCATCTCAGTCTTAAATGGCCAACCCCTTATCATGAGACTATGCCCCCTAGTTCTAGACTCTCCAGCCAGGGGAAACAGCCTCTCAGCATCTACCCTGTCAAGCCCTTTAAAATTTTTATACGTCTCAATGAGATCACCTGTCATTCTTCTAAACTCCAGAGAGTATAGGCCCATTCTACTCAATCTCTCCTCATAGGTCAACCTTCTCATCCCAGGAATCAATCTAGTGAACCTTCATTGCACCCCCTCTAAGGCAAGTACATCCTTCCTTAAGTACGGAGACCCAAACTGCACACAGTACTCCAGATGTGGTCTATATAATTTCAGCAAGAATTCGTTACTCTTATACTGCAACCCCCTTGCAATAAAGGCTAACATACCATTTGCACTCTTATCAAATTGAGATATGCTTTCAACCACTAATTAGTTTTATTTACATAAGATAGCTGAACAAACAGTACACAGTGAGAAGTCTCTGTCCCTACACTCCTTGAAACATAAGATGACAAGGACACAACTCAGTTTGTCCCTAAACTTGGACCTTTATACAGAAGTGTACTTACTGAACCTTCACACCTGCCTAACCCCTCTGGCAGGCCAGCAATACTTGAGACGATGGGCCCAAAACTCCACAGACCATCCAACTCAGTTTAAATGCCAGGATATGCCACTGGAGACCTCTGCACTGATCTTGCCAAAGTATAACCTGAGTAGGCACCCGGACCATCAGGGATGCATCTCAAGTCCCCGCAAGTGGGAGAAGGCTGCAAAACATGATGGTGAGGGTGCCAGGGCCAGAGGGGGTGCTCCACCCCCAGGAAAGTATCATTACATGGCCTTTTGGCTCCCTTTATAAAGGGGCAATGAAAAACAGGAAACAGTGTTTACAAGTTGGTGGGTCCAGGTGTGATATTTTTTGTGGCCTCCTCCCATGGACACCCAATAGCTTCTCTCTCCTTCGCTAAAGCTAATTGGAAAGTTTTGGACATCTGTATTGCTGAAATTGTTGCTCTTATTCTCTGCCTCTTTGCAATGACCTTATTTCCTCTTTGACTGCCTCTACCAGATCATTCAATGGAAGACATTCTTGGAAAGTGGCACAAAATCACACTCAAGCCAACCATTACAGTAGGACAGAACACACACGGAGACAAACACTTTCCTACTCACCCGCTGCTTGGCTTTTTAAAGGCCACACTCACAAGCATCCCAGTAAAAAACTCTTGTTTTACACCGGACTTTCATTGGAGATACTGCAATGGATCCGTACATCAGCTACACCATGAAAATCACACACACCCCCACCAACACAATCTAATAACAAAACCCACCAATTCACCCCCACCAACACACTCCAATAACAAAACCCCACCAACACACCCCAGCAACAGACTCCACCAACACCCCCCCAACACACCCCGACCAACACACTCCAATAACAACACCAACCAACACACCCCCACCAACACACTCCCACCAACACCCCCAACACACCCTCAACACCCCCCCACCAACACACGCCCACCAACTCACCCCCACCAACACACCCCCACCAACACACCCCCCCAACACACCCCCTCCAACACACCCCCAACACCCCCCAACACACCCCCCCCAACACCCCCCCAACACAACCCCAACACACCCCCAACACACCCCCAACACCCCCCCAACACCCCCCCAACACATCCCCAACACACCCCCAACACACCCCCAACACACCCCCAACACACCCCCAACACACACCCCCAACACACCCCCAACACACCCCAACACCCCCCCAACACACCCCCAACACCCCCCCAACACACTCCCCCAACACACCCCCCCCAACACACCCCCAACACACCCCCAACACACCCCCAACACCCCCCCAACACCCCCCCAACACACCCCAACACCCCCCCA